>JAODAL010026900.1:0-55899 GCA_025379985.1 Phyllomedusa bahiana
CCTTCCCAATCATACATGAAGGGTATGAGCCCCCAGCGTCGCGCCCGGGACTTAAATATGTGGGACGTCACAGAATCCCGCCAGTCTCTGATTGGTTTCATCTCTGCACATGTCAGTAGGCTATGCCCTTCTTCCCCCAAGTTCTTTGCCCCATGAACGCCATGTGCTCGCAGCCATTTTATCAATCAAAAAACACTTCATTCACCCGAATACCCCAAACTTCACTTTTTTCAGAACCGAATTTTTTCCAAAATTTCAAAAACAAATTTTCCCCTTCGTTAAATAAATTTTGCCCATCTCTAGTTGTGATTCCTCTTGCCTAACGTGTTTGCCTTCTCAGTATAACATTCCTGTCTAGGTGAAGCTCGCATGAGAGTTATAGTTCCCCTCTTGTGTTGCATGGCCTTGCATATCGGCCATCTGGACCCCCCATTGATTGCGCATCTGTTTCTGACCATTCTATTCCTAAGTCGCCGAAAGGGGGAAAAGCTGCTTTTTCCTTTTGCAGCTTTATAGTGGACCCTGTTGGTCATTGATGTTACTGCTCTTCCCTCTCCCTCTTCCTATCCCCCACACAGTCGGAGCCAGGCCCACTCCTGTCCCTCTATGCCTTTGGGAAACTACTAGTTGTGCTCTGATTTATTCATGATGCATACTATAAAGATAACATCCCTTAATGTCCCTTTATCATCTGCACAGGTTGAAATCCCATATTGTCTGTCTCCAGGAAACCCATTTGTTGCGAGATCAAGAGCGTTTTCCTGGCCAGCAGTATTATCCGCCCTGGGAAAACCAAAACAGTGGAAACCCCTACCAAAAACAAAAGCTGTGGTATACTCTTAACAAACCCCTCCCCATACAAAAAATAGGCATAATTACACAATAGCAACAAATATTTCCTAAACAGGCCCGGTCTCCTACTGGGAGGGGGCCGATGACTTAACATGCTCCGCTCAGGGTCAGATTGTCTCTGTGGGGACTTTTAAATTTGGTCTGCGCCAAATCCACTCATCTTCGGACGTTCCACCCCCCCCCCACCGTGCCTTAACAACTCCGAACGCTGCGCACAATATGCAGTTTTCAAAGTGTGGAGGGTATTACACCCGGAGAAGGGGGCTATACTTTTTTTTTTAATCCACACCAAACAATGTCGCATCACTATATATTCTTTCAACATTCTCTCTCCAGCTGTTGCTGATCTAAAATTGATGTGATGAATACTTCGGGGGTGATCATGCCCCCGTTCATTGCTCACTGGATCTCCCGTATTTTAAGCGCCCCCCTTTTAATTGGAGACTTAATGAATTGTTGTTGCAGGATGCATTCTGCCTACAGGATCTGCAATCTAATATTCGAGACTTTTGCCAAGATAAGTCACAAGGAAGATCAATACTTCCCGTCAGAGACCCAGTAGGAAGCTTTGAAATGTGTTATGAGGGGAGTCATGATGAAACATGGGCTCATTAAAAACACCGTTGGAGGCAGCCAGTAATTTACAGTCGTTGTTGTCCGAGCTACTATGCTGCGGAATCCACCCATAAAATCCAATGCTCCGATCTGATCTGGGCGAGGACATTAATCAAGCTCCAACAAAGTTCTGACGCTCATGAGGAACGTAAGCACAAGCGTTACAGACAAATGTGTGAGACGTGTCTTATATGTAGTGGATTAACAAACCTGGCAGATATTGCTAGGGCATTGAGGAGAATAGAGCGCCCCTAATCTTACTCTCAAATCAATACTTCTGAGGGACGCTGCAGCACATGACAGAAGATATTCGGTTTCTTTTATCAATATTTACTTCAAACAAAATAATCTCCTCTAAACCAAAGTAAGTTCGTTTATCCCGCCCGTGCTCCTCCGCTCGTTGCCCTGAGCACTGAGTATTTGCAGCCTACAGCTCATCCTCCGCTTGCAAAAGAAGTTCTAGTCTGCCCCTAGAACGCCCTCTTTCTCCCCAATGGAACTACTTGCGTGCCATTGTCACCCTGCCCATCGGGAAAGTCCTGGCCCCAGAACGGCAATACCTCTAAATTCTATAAGCAGTTACAGAGCATTTGCAATTCCCTCTGTTTCTCAATTTTAACTCAGTGTTCTTCCGAAACACCCTTTGGTCCGGAATTTCTCATGAGTCCCATATCACGGTCGTGCCAAAGGAGGCAAGGATCCCACACTCTGTCAGAGCTAAACCGCCCAATCTCACCAATTAATACAGAACGCTAAAATTATGGCCAAACTAATTGCTGAGACCGATCCCCTTATTAAAATGACCTTAATTCGACCCTGATACAAGGTGGGTTTTAGTCCCTACAAGAGAAGCTAGGATAACACCCTCCAAAACTTTTACCTTAATCGACCACAGGCCCGTAGATCCTAACACGTCCGAACTATGTTACTTTCATTAAATGACAGATAAGTCGTTGACCGATGTAGGAATTGTCCTTCCTTTCATTCTCTGACTGTCCTGGGATTGCCCGGTCCTACCATGATAAATATAATGGCCCTTTAAACTCTCCCCAGCACAATTCATTTAATAAATGGCACCCTCTCTGAGCCCTTCTTTATCCATAATGGCACCAGGCAGGGTTGTCCGCTTTCCCCCATACTTTATGCGTTAGCTATGGAACATTTGCTTCAAGATATTAGGGATACATCGTCTATTCATGGCATTAAATGTGGCAAGCTCGATGTTAAGTGTTCAAGCGTTTGCAGAACGATCTACTGCATCCTATGTTTACGAGCCTCGCATCTCCCTCCCCTCGGTTCTCCAGATCCTAGGCTGATATAGTTCATTTAGCAATCACAAAGTGAACATGGCCAAAAGTATGGCCTTAAGTTTGGGCTTGTCGGTGGAGGATCTGGACCACCTGAGGAGGAATTACTCGTTCTCTTGGGCTCCTTCCTCAATCAAATACTTGGGAATTAATATACCCTTTGATCCCCAGAAAATTTTCTACCTCAATTTCGCCCCGCTTTTTAATTTGATTCATATTGATCTGTCCAAATGCGACAAAAAGGATTTCTCTTGGTTAGGTCGCATCAATATAGTCAAAATGAATATCCTTCCACGGCTCTTATACTTATTTCAGACTGTGCCATTTCCTCCCTAGCCCTTTTTCCCGACCCTGCATATCTAACCCTAGCTTTTTTTGGGGCAAAAAAACACCCCGGGATCTAAATCCACTCTGATAAATCAGGCTTGAAGGGGGCCTGGCGTTCCAAATTTTCAACATACTACTTGGCAGTTCGGCGGTCAGAATCTTGGAAGCTTTCACAATGGGAAGTTAATTTGGTTGGGATTGAGGCAAAATTATACGGTTATCCAACGATGGCTGTTTACTGGCTACCCCCAAAAGGGGCTACCCAGGGTTTCTGTATCCCTCCCTCTCATTACCCTATCACGTTATGATAATTAGGTCCCCCCCCTCATCTATCACATCTTGGAGCCGGGGGGACCACTCGCACCCATACGGGAAAACCCGGGGTCTCCCGGGGCGTTAGGCGTGACCCCGGGCATAGGGGGAGACAAGGTCACGGCGTCTTTAAACGTGTATCACGCAGGCCCCCTCAAGAAATTAGGCGGTGGTGACTGACTTCACGTGCCAGATTTTCCCCAGGTTGCACTACCCAGCTAGAGTGGTGTCTTCCCTTTGAAGATCTTTTTTCCTCAATAGACCCCCCTCCATGTTTGAGAAGGTTCGGATATGCTCTGCAACCCTTTGCTTCCAAATATAGATTTATTAGAAGAACGGATCTTCATCTAATTCCTTTTCAAAAAGCATGGAGAGGGTCTTGCCGTTTTTGATGAGGTTGGGCAAAAATTTTCCCCCGTCCCCTGGGGACCTAAATTTTTCTTTAAAAGTGCAAGGCCAACAAAATCATTTCCGGGGTGGTCCCCGGGTTTTCCCACGGTTTTACATGCTACCCACCTTCGGTATCCAAGATGTCCGAGATCCCAAAAAGAGGAGGGCAATGTTAATATATGGTGGAACTGCCCTCATTACCCTTCGGTTGAAAATATCCAGGTTATAGAACAAAATTTTGAGGAGAGAGTGGGGTAATGACCCCAGTTTGCTCCCCAACCGGGGTTTGGGGATCGGTTTGTCTTTTAAAAATGACTCAACACTTTATTGAAAAGCCGCCAAGTTAGTATTCCCAGACTTTGGCGCTCCTCAACCTGTCCCTCAAACCAAGTTGGGTTTCCAGGGGAAAACCATAAGATCTGCAGATGGGAGGAATTAAACACACAAAGGGGTTTATTAATTTGATTTGGGGAGCTGGCTCCTTTTTTGTAAGTCGGTTCACTAACCTCATATACCTAACCCCTTTTATTGCAGACTTTTGAAGCTCGCTTAGGGCGGCGCGGGTTCTGACTCCGACTGTACCCCTATTTTCCCCTTCCCCCCCTTCCCCTTATTTAGGTATGTTGCCTTTCATTTTTTTTTTTTCTCTGCATGATGTTATTTTTACTTAATTACTTTCTAAACATCCCTTAAGACCGTATGAATTTTTTCATCTTTTTGCGTGACAATACGCATAGTACTCTACTCGGGGCCCTTCATACAGGTTCAAACTTCAGTAAAGCCGATTTTATCGAGCATACATAACCGGGTAGCATGGGGTCCTTGGGTCCTCAAAATTTTTTTTCTCTTTAAACTTCTCCCCCTACCCTTTTCCGGTAATTATACACTTGCATTGACTTTATTTTTGCACTTATTTTTGAAATTTTAGCGCCGGGGTTTGTATCTGTTAATATGTTGCCCTTTTGGGTTTTTTAACTGTGTATTGAAGATTGGCTTTCTAAATCTTTGTAGTTATGTTTTTCTCACATATGATACTGTCTGATCTACAGTTTTTTTACATACCTATTTAAAATTTTAATCTTGCGCTTGTTTTTGGGGCTGACCGTTCATTTTTTCGATGTCTTCATAATAAATCTTTTGAATTTGAAAAAAAATAAAAAAAATTAATGAATGAGCGTCAGCAAAAAATTAACACTGCTGAACATCCGTCAGTAAAAAATACTACCCTAACACTAACGATAAAAAAAATCTTGACAAACTAGCTAAAAATTTTTTTATACACTCCTAACTAGAAAAAATTTTTTTTTTTTTAACTATACGGACGTCACTACCCCTACGCTACTACATAACCTGGACGTCACGAAAAAAATTTTGTTCTGCCCCCCCAAAAAATGCGCACACAATGATGCGTCACTGATCAGCGACCACAAAAAAAAAACAGAAAAAAAATTAACAGACGCTGACTAGTGATGCGTCACTATTCAGCGTGGTTGCGCAACCATTGGCAGAACCGTGGGTAAAATAAATAAATAAAAACCCTGCTAAAAAAAAAAAAAAAAAAAGCTGATCAGTGATAAAAATCACTCTTCAATTTACAGGGGAAGGATGCTCAGCTGCTCAGCCAGGCTGATTGTGTCTCTGATGAAGTCAGAGAGAACAGGTAGCCTAGCAACCACTAGAAGCCAACGGAGCTCAGGCAGCAGGAGGCAGCAGAGCGGAGAGGAGCTCCGCTGAAGATCGGGACAGATTGGGGGGCACAGAACCACTGGACCACGAATGTACGGTACAGGCAATAACGGGCACCGCTCTGATCGCTATTCCAAACCAGAATGGCGGTGCAGATCAGTGTTCGTTACTTTAAATGGCGGACAAGCGCTGCGATTGGGCGGTTGGGACTGTCGGACCAATCGAAGCGCTGGGGGTGGTCGTACCACCACCAACGCCCCCCATACTACTCACAGATGATTGTACAGCACCAATCATCACCGATCTCGATTGGTTTATTACTGTAAATGGCTGCGATTGGCTGTGCAGCTTTGAATAGCCAATCGCAGCGATCGCTGATGCGGGGGGGCCGCGATGCCTCCCGGGGCCTCGTGGGGAGTTGCTCTGCTACCAGGGACAGCAGTCATCTTCCCTTGAGTGATTATTCCCGCTAGGACGTACCGATACGTCCCATGTCGGGAAGGGGTTAAGACAAATAACCAAAACTTCCTCCTTGTGTTGCTAATTGTGTTAATCTAATTGGATTTCCCATATTATAACTTTTTTTTTTCCACATAGGCATTGTGTATACTGTATGTAGCAGGGAGGTAAGTATAATGGTGCAGATTTATCAATACTGCCTAACTCTTAGGGTGCTTTCACACGATGCGTTTTTGGTGCGTTTTTATGCTTTCTCATGCGTTTTTTGTGCAGGAAGGCACAGCAATTAATGCTGTACTTTTGCTGCACAAAAATTACCCGGAAAAAATCGCGGTAATTACCGTGATTTTACCGCGATTTTTGTGCAGCAAGGTACAGTATTCATTGCTGTGCCTTCCTGCACAAAAAACGCATTGAAAAACGCAGCAAAAACGCTCCGTGTGAAAGCACCCTTAGACATAAAGTTATACTAGACAGTCTTACAATGTGCCACATTTATCATAGTTTAGAACTGTGTAGTCTAACTACACCTTTTAGAAGTTGGCTTACTTTATGCCACTAACTGCACCAAAATTTTGGCGCATTTTTTTGGTGCATGAGGTTGCACACTAAGCCTCACCCCTTTCCACAAAGCCATGCCTATTTAACCGAGGTCCCCAATCCCTTTTTGTTAAATGAGGCGCAGAAGTGTCTAAAACCTGTAATAAATGTGGTGTAAAGCATGTATGGCGCTATTTATGCTGCATTTTATGTCAGGATTCTGCAGCAACTGCTTTGATAAATGTGCCCCAATGTTTTCAAGCAACATTGAGGTCAAAAGACTCTTAACATGTGTCAATGTGCCAATGATCACAGACTATAACTGATAAGATAGTGAAATAAATCAGTTAAAGATCTGAAAATTTCAATAAACACTGTTAATGAACCATATCTTTTGTCTTTATCACATCTCAGTAGTGAGCACACCCAAATTCATTGACGGCTTCTAATACGGATGGTAAAACTCAAAATGTAAGTCTTAAAAGATGTTTATCTGCTTATTTTAAAAGTGACTACATATTACAGGGAACTGAATATTGTATTTTTCTACAATCATAAAATTGAAGTTTTCTGCCTATGAGCCGACCACAGAAAATGTGGGAAAATGTGGGAACTGTGGTTGCACAGTTCTCCCCATTCATTTCTATTGGCGTTCCATAGAAGATCTCACCATTCAGTCTTTTAGGGTATGTTCACACGACGTTTTGGATCCGTTGTTCAATCAGTTTTTCACTAGAAGAAAAACGCATTGAAAACTGCATCCAAACTGCATCCCAAAAACTTATCTAAAAACACACCAGCTGATGCTTTTTTGGATGCATTTTGCTTGCGTTTTTTTGATGCGTTTTTCGGATCCATTTTTCAATGAGTTTTCTTTCACATCAACCTATCAAACTTTATTTAATTTAACCTATCCATAACCAAATACACCCTTTTTGACCTTGTGTCAATCAACTACACACCTATATGATTTAAGTAAACCTATCACCACAATTATTATTTTTTTTAAATCAACCAATAGCTTCCCAAACCCACCCCACCTCTCAAGTACTTAAAGGACACCAATCTAGTTTAAAGCAGAGCATTTTCAAGCATCTGAGCAGAGCTAGCAAAACCCCAAAAAATTATGGATGTTCCTGTCATCTGCCTCCGCAAGGGTTTTGGGCATCGCCGGTCAATCCTGCTGACCGCAGGGGAAAGATCGTCTTAACAGACCGGGATCTGCATTCCTTATTAACCCCTTCCCGACATGGGATGTATGCATACGTCCTAGCAGGAAGTGCGTTCCCACAAATGGACATATGCATACGTCATTTCGATCGTGCGGACTTGCGGGCGAGCCCCGCGCGATCGCGACATGGGACCAGCGGTATATTACCAGCTGGCCTCATGCCACATTACCTACGGCCGGAGTGAGCTCTGGACGTGGGTGTTTAACCCCTTAACTCTGACGATCAATTAAGATCATTGGAACTAAGTCGCAGGCATCAGGAGAGAGCACCTCCCGCCTGCTCCCTGCACGCTTACCAGATGGCCCCGGGAAGTGAAGATCACTTCCCGGGGTCGTCTGTGACGTCATGCTGAACACAAAGCATTGTGGCCATCATGACTGACAGTTGTCATGGCGACCAGTACACAACAGAAATACTGTGTACTGGCCTGCCTTGTAACAGCAATCTGAAGATTGCTGTTACAAATCCCCTATGGGGAAAAGTAAAAAAAAAAGTAAAAAAATGTGAAAAAGTAAAACACAAAAACAAAAAATAAAATAAAAACACGTACATCGCCCTTTTCCCCTTTACGAACGCCAAACGCCACAAAAAAGATTAAAAATAAATAACGTACCCATATTTGGTATAGCAGCGTGCGTAACGACCTGTTACCTGTTCACTAACAGAGTTCAAAAAAGGGTTTGGATGCATTTATGGAGCATAATAATATAACAAGTTATAGTGTCTAGGACTCTGGAGAGGGGTCATTGATCCAGGGATTTTTCCGATTGCCAGATTGGAGTCAGAAGGAATTTTTCCCTAAAGTGAGGACAATTGGCTTCTACCTCATTGGGGTTTTTTGCCTTCCTCTGGATCAACACTTAGCACAACAGGCTGAACTGGATGGACGTCTTGTCTTTTTTCGGCCTTAGAAACTATGAAACTATAAATATGTCATATTAATTAACCCATACCGTGAATGCTGTTAAAAAATTTAAAAACTATCAAAGAATTTTGTTCATCCCGCAGCACATAAAATGGAATAAAAAGCGATCAAAACTCGTATAAACACCAAATTTGTACCAATTAAAACGTCAGTTCATCCCGCATCCTTACATGTCTCTGTATACGGAAAAATAAAAAAGTTATGGCTCTCAGAAGACAGCGATGCATAAAAATTGTTTTACACAATAAAAACACTTTTTTTTAAAGTGTTTCAACATAAAAAAAACTATATAAATTGGGTATCGCCATAATCGTATCGACCCACTGAGTAAAGCTAACTTGTCATGGATACTGCAAAGTGAGTGCTGTTAAAAATAAAAAACACTACTAGGATTGCAGTATTTTGGTCAAACTGCCTTCCAAAAAACTGATTTAAAACTGATCAAAAAGTCTTGTCCCCAAAAAAATTATACCAATGAAAACGTCAACTCATCCCACAAAAAACAAGCCTCTAAACAGCTATGTACACAGAAAAATAAAAAAAAGTTATGGCTCTCAGACTATGGCGATGCAAAAACATGTTTTCCTTTTTTTGAATAAAAATCTTTTTATTGTGTAAAAAGAGTAAAACATGAAATAAAATATACAAATATGGTATCACTGTAATCGTATTGACCTACTGAGTAAAACTAGCATGTCATTTATACCGCACGGTGACCGCTGTAAAATATAAAAATAAAAAACACTACCAGGAATGCTGTATTTTGTTCAAAATGCCTCACAAAAACCTTAATAAAAAGTGATCAAAGCGTCATATGCACCCCATAATGGTACTAATAAAAACTTAAACTCATCCCACAAAAAAAAGCCCATAATCAGCTCTGTATACAGAAAAATAAAAAAAGTTATGGCTATCAGAATAAGACAACATAAAAACGCAATTTTTTATAGACCTATTTCTATTGTGTAAAAGTAATAAAACATAAAAAAAACTATATAAAATTTTTATCATTGCAATTGTACTGACCCCCATAGTAAAGTTATCCTGTCATTTATCCCGTACAGCAAACACTATAAAATTGAAGCCCAAAAAACAATGGCAGAACTGCGCTTTCCTCCCCCCCCCCCCTTTTTCATAGCCCAACATTTAAAAAAAAAGCTATGGAACACATGTGCACCCAAAATGCACATTACATCCCTAGAAGAGATTCCAGAGGGATGTTGAATCCAAAATGGGGCGACTTCTGGAAGGTTTCACCTGTTCTGGTGCTTTGGAGGTTTTGAAATGCGACATGGCCCCACCAAAATCTGCGTTTCAAAAGCCAAATAGCGCTTCCTTCCTTGTACACCCTGCATTGACCCCAAACAGCAGTTTACACCCACATGTAGGATATTGCCGAACTTGGAAGACATTGTGTGCTTTTTTTTCCAGGATTCCTTGTAAAAATAAATTCCAGCTAAAATTGCAGATTGTTGGAAAAAAAGTTTTTTTTCATTTTCCCAGCCTAATACTAAAAAAATTTGTGAAACACCTGTGGGGGTCAATATACTCACTACACCCCTGGATATATTCCTTTAAGGGGTGTAGTTTCCAATATGGGGACTTTTTAGGGGTGTTTATTAAGTTTTAGCACCTTAGGGCGTCTGCAAACCTGAAATAGCTCCTACATAAAATCGTAATGAAAATGAGACCCCAGAGTCCGGTAGGTGCTCCTCCTACTCTGGGGCTTGTGGTTGAGCCAAATCGCGCACTAGGCCCACATATGGGATATCTCTGAAAACGGCAGAATCTGGGGAATCAATATTAAGTTGCATTTCCCTGATCACATCTACTGTGTTCTTGTGAATAATGGATAAAAATTGAAATTCTGCAAAAAAAGGTAAATTTTTAAATTTCATCTCCACTTTCCTTTAATTCCTGTGAAACACCTAATGGGTTACTAAACTTCCTAAATGCTGTTTTGAATACTTTAACGGGTGTAGTTTCTTAGATGAAGTCATTTATGGGGGTATACATACATACAGGCCAATCAAAATCACGTTGGAACTGGACTGTTCCCTAAAAAAAGTATATTGCAAATTTTCTTGAAAATTTAAAAATTACTATTAAATTTCTGAGCCCCCTAATGTCGTTAAAAAAAAAGACATTTAAAAAAATTATGCCAACCTACAGTAGTCATATGGTAGATGCTAGTTCTTAACTATTTTGAGTAGAATAACTATCTGTCTTATATGCGGAAATTTTTGAAGTTTGAAAAAGGTAAATTTTTCAAATTTTTCACAATAAAAAAATGTCTTACTATCTTAAAGCACAATGTGTCGCGAGAAAACATTCTCTGAATCAAATGGATAGGTTAAAGTGTCAAAAAGTTATTCTCACATAAAGTGACAGATGCCAGATTTTAAAAAATGGGGCTCTGTCAAACAGGCCAAAACTGGCTCTGGCGTTAAGGGGTTAAACATTTGTTCCAAAGAACTGGAGCGTCAGAGGAAGAGGGTAAGTAGATGTCTTGTAAAATTTTGTATGTAGGGTGTATGGTGTGGTTTTTTTTTTCTGTTATTTCTGTTTAAGTATTTATTGTGCTGTCCCCCTCTCTATTTTTTTTTTTTTTTCATTTTCATTAGTTTCTATACCCTTTTTTTACATTTCGTTAGTTATTGTTTGTCAGGTGTCTTTTTATTTACTTTAGATATAATCCTTTCCAATGGGTCAGTTTTTGATTTTTGTGATATAGAATGATATTTTGTGGCACATTTCCGTGCTTATTTGCAGTTCAATTTATTTTGATTGCCAGATTGGAGTCGGGAAGGAATTTTTTCTCTAACATGAGGAAAATTGGCTTCTACCACATGGGGTTTTTTTGCCTTCCTTTGGATCAACACTTTAATACTTTAGCAACACTTTAGCAAAATGGGCTGAACTGGATGGACGTATGTCTTTTTTCGGCCTGACAAACTATGTAACTATATGTAATACGCCCAAAATGTGCCTTGCAATGAATTCATAGCTATGAATTACTTCTGTCTCCCCCAGAGTACAACACATATGTATTGTATGCCGGGAGAGAGAAGTGACATGTCACTTCTTCACTGTTGTTATGTGCTGTGGATAATTAAATTGTATTTGGACCTCTCCCCCCTGCCCCCGACGCTTTTCTATGTGCTAACCAACAGGTACTTCTAAAACACCCGGAGTACTGTGGCGCATATGGAACACGCTGCAATATGCTATGTGAACATATTCTTAGTAGCTGCATGTTTAGAAGTATATGCTGGCTGATGTGTACTTTTAAAGCACCTTTGGGCTGGCTCCCATTGATTTTCCCTGGCATGCTAGGAAGAAGTGATATATAAATTCTCTTTCATGGTGTGCAAGAAGATTAGGACAAAACAGAGGATTCGGAAATATTGGGTCCACCCAATCAATCTCCTCAGAAACAGCCGTGGCCACATTGGACATTTGTATAGCGAGCTAAGAAAGTATGTAGAATTTAAAAAGCAAATGGAGTCTTGAAATAATATGTGATATAATTAATTAATATTTTGTTTTTTCTACAGATACAAAGAGAAGTTCTTTGACTTCGTACGGATGTCCCTGGAGGCCTTTGACCGTTTGTTGGAGATCCTAGAGACCCCCTTACAGGGTCAAGACACAAACACGAGGACATCCATCACTCCCACGGAATGACTGCTGATCACGTTGCGGTAAATTTGGAATTATTCAAAATATTCTATTGCAATTCTTTGACTACAATCAGTTATCTGATTCTAGCCAAATAAAGAAACCAAGAAAGTTAATTTATAGCTGCCCATAGCAACGAAACACAGCTGCACTTTCATTGCACATAGTGTTACCCGAAAACGGAAGTGCAGCTCTATTTGGTTGCTATGGGCAACTAACAATGTTCTTCACTCATACACTTTCCTTACCTTTGATTCCAAACATCTCAAGTTGGAAAATGTGTAGATGAAGAACAATCTTAGTTGCCCATAGCAACCAAACACAGCTGCACTTTCATTGCACACATTGTTGCCCAAAAATGGAAGTGCAGCTCTGTATGTTTGCTTTGGGCAACTAACAATGTTCTTCATTCATACACTTTCCTACCTCAGATGATCGGGAAAAAAACTACCTGGTCACTAATTTTTTTTTTCCCCGCAGATTTCTGACAACATGGGAGAGCTATGCATCACTGCACCTTCAATTCCGGGTTGGAAAATCTACCATCTCCAGAATTGTAACGTGCACATGCCAACTGATCTGGCAGCACTTGCAGCCCATCTCAATGCCAAGCCCGATCCAGGAGATTTGCTTGCAGATAGCAGCAGACTTTCAATCTGTGGCCAATTTCCTCAATTGCATAGGTGCCATAGACGGAAAGCACATTCGTGTGCAGCAGCCACCGTGATCAGGATCTATGTTCTTTAATTACAAAAAGTATTTTTCGGTGGTCCTTATGGCTGTTGCTGATGCACACTATAAATTTGTTGCAATCAACGTCGGCGCCTATGGAAGTACTGGGGACTCCCGGTGCTGCTGAACTCTGAGTTTGGAAGGCAATTGCTGCTCGACCAGGTGACTCTATACCCACCAAAACCGCTTCCTGGAAACACGCATCCAGTACCCTTTCCATTACTGAACAACCTGCTGCGACCATACCCACGGAGGGGACTGGATGCCGGAGGATGGTTTTTAAAACGAGGCTGAGCCGGGCACGACGCTTCGTGGATTGCGTCTTCGGGATCATGAGTACTAAGTGAAGGGTCTTCCACTCTGCAAAGATGTTGGATGAGCACACGGTGGATGGAGTCATCAAAGCGGCCTGTGTTCTCCACAACTATGTTCGGGATTTTGATAGTCCCGACATGGCAGTGGAGAAACGGGCAAGCTTTGGTGATGCTCCATTCACCATGGGTCCCGGCCGGCCATCCAACACTGCTGCAGGTGTGCGAAAAACCTTCACGGACTACTTCATGTCCCCCGAAGGTGTAGTGCCTTGCCAATTTACTCTGTGAGCAGCAGTCCTTCCGGCAAGAGTGATGATCTCCTCTGGTCAAAGGCCTCCAGGGACCAAGTGATGAAGAAGTTATGATTGAGTTTTGAAGAAGTTATGAAGAATAAGTTATGATGAAGAAGTTATGACGAATTAATGAAGAAGTTTAATTCCAAAATTTTACACTTTTTAAAATAACTGTTATAAAAAATTTTTTATTTCCTTCACTTTAAAAGTGGTGTTGTGTATTTTATGATGAACTTATTTGCTTTTCATGTTTAAAAAAATGATTATATATATTTATATTTTCAAACTTAGTTGTTGTTAAGGTTTGGGAGACTCTTTTTCTTGCAAATAGCAACCACATAGGGCTACACTTCCATTGCACATAGTGCTACTGAAAAATGGAAGTGCAGCTCTGTTTGGTGATTACAACTAGGAATGTTCTTCATTTGGACATTTTCCTTGCAGTCAAATGCTTATGTAAGGAAGCTTTATAAGTGAAGAACATTCCTAGTTGCTGATAACAACCAAACAGAGCTGCACTTTCTTTTATTCAAAGCACTATGTGCTATAGAAGTGCAGCTCAATGTGGTTGCTACAGGTAACTTGGAATGTTCTTCCCTTGGACACTTTACTTACTTGCAATAAAAAGCAAGCAAGTAAACTTTCTAATTGAAGAACATTCCTATATCAAACAAATTGAGCTGCACTTTCATTACCCATAGTGCTGTCAAAAAAATACAGTGCAGATCAATTTGGTTGCTATGCGCTGTAACGCGGGAGTGGATCCGCTGGGCCAATGCAAGCGGTGATAGCTAAGCCACACCAGGGAACGGAATCTAAGTAGCCCCCAGTTTTCACCAGAGCCCGCCGCAAAGCGGGATGGACTTGCTGCGGCGTGAGGCTACCAGGTCGTTACCCCTGACGTGACTTGCTTGCGATGGCGGCCGGGGTACAGCGTGGTACAGAAACGTAATCCGGAGGCGTAGTCGGGGACAGGCAGAAGGTCAGGGCAGGCGGCAGAGGTTCGTGGTCAGAGGCAGGCAGACGGTCAGGGCAGGCGGCAAACAGGCAAGGTCAGGAAACGTAAGCAGGCGGACTGGTACACGGGAAATCAGGACAGAACAGCAATACTCTCTAGACACTAGGTAAGCACACCAACAGACTGGCAGTGAGTGCTGGGGGCGTGTACCTTATATAGGACCAGCGGCCGTCAATAACCAATTAATGGCGCGGTGGCCCTTTAAATCCCGACCAGCCGTCGCGCGCGCCTTAAGCAGCGGTTATGTGCACGGCGGCTGTCAGAGCTGTACACAGGAGCGGGGACTGGTAAGTACGGGGTTTCCCGGGCAGGTGGAGACGGACAACGGCCGCGAACAGCCACGGCGCCCGTGCCCGACCCCATGCGTGCAGGGGGACGGCCGTGGCGAGCCGCGGCGCCGCGTGCCGTGACATGCGCAACTAGAAATGTTCTTTATTTAGACAGTTTACTTACTTGCAATGCTTTGGATTGCAAGAACGTAAACTGTCCAAGTGAAGAACAATTTCAGTTGCCTGTAGCAACCAATCAGAACTGCACTTTAATTTTTATGCAGCACAATGTTCACTTAAAGTGCAGTTTCATTACTTGCAGTTCAATGGGCCCTAAGTAAGGAACATATGTATGTGTAGGAAACTGTAGTTGCCCATAGTAATTGAAGAGAGCCTGAAAAAAAAAAATTTAAAAAAGAGCTCTCTTTTTTTTCCTCTGGGCAATAACAAAAGTTTTTAAAAATAACATAATTAGATTGTAAAAGATTGTTAAATAAATGACACAAGAGACAAAGTAAATTTGAAAAATAAAAACTTTTATTATTCCCTTAAACAATGATTAAAACATTTTCCAATTTGGATCTAGTCTCCGATCCCGGTCAGGGGGACTGCTACCTAGGCCGTAGACTTCCACTGCGGTGTGAATCAAGGAACATAAAGTGTCCTGGTCTTGGGTTTGCAGATGGCGGCAGCGCTCTGCAAACTCAGAAAAATAAGTGTCTATGGAGTCATGCTCACCAACCCTCTGTACAAGGGAAGTAAGGTCAGCCTGTAAGTCCGACGTTACTTCCCTTGTACAGAGGGTTCTACGGCCCCGGCCATAACACCGTACTAAGGTGGAAGTTGGGTGGGGAGGGGTATGGGCGGTGTTTTGCCAACTATTTGTGGGGATTGGATACGTCTTTAAAGAAGGCAACCTCCAATGCTTAATTAACTTTATTATATGAAGATAGTGTGATATTGTGTATACTTTTGCATAATATAGATTATAAAGGCAAGGCACGCATAATGGTTACAAAGGCAAAGCACGCATAATATGGATTACAAATACTTACATCACACCTATATATGGGTTAAAGCTTCATCAGGAATCTTATAAGCATCATCTATCGGCATCAGCTGGTAAAAACGGGCCAGCGAAGATAGAGAGATATTCCTGAGATCAACACCCTGCACGGGTGCCCCCTTATACAGGTCAAAGCTTCACCAGAAATCTTAACAGCATCATCTATCTGTAACATCAGCTGGGAGAAGCGGGCCAGCGAAGATAAAGAGATATTACTGGGATACTGCACTGTGGCGGTGAGGCGTCCCTCTATAGCCCACAGGTCCAGATACTTCTAACTTTGCAGCAAACTTTCTTAGCTTATATCTCATTTGAAACAAATGCCTGTGTAACCAAGTGTTACACAAGCTAACAGGTCAGTATTTTTCCAGTATAAGGCCTCCCTCCTTCGAATTCTTAAGAGGATAACCTGGCACTGGAAAAATCCATCACCGGATGTGAGTACTCCCGGTCATCAGCCATGAACACCAGTGTTCCCATGATTTCTCCCTGGGTAGTGTTATCTCCGTAACAAAGCTATGTGGCTACTCGGTACAACGCTCCCACAACAAAGTCATGTGAGAGACCCTGATAACAAAACTTTGTGTCAATATGCACTGTTTCTCACTAACATTTACCAGGAGTTAAGAAATTTACAGCTTAAAGACTAGCTATTAAGATCTATTATTCTTAAAGAGATACTGTCAATATGGATTCCGGATAGTAATAAATCTCTTAGCACTGCAGGCGGGAGCAGAGGTAGGGGTAGGCTCCAGTTGTTGGGGGGAAGTTGGGACCCGTCGTCAGACCATGGGTGTTGCACCACCCCCGAAGCTCCCGCCACATCTTCCGTCTCCCCCTCTGCTTCATCCGGGCCAGGTCTCTACCCCTGCTGGTGTTCCTCCTCCGGGTGTAGCAAGGACTCTGCCAGCTGGGCGTTGTTTCCAGATGTGCCGTTGATGGAAAAAAATTTAATTAAATATACATGATACATGACATTTTTTTGACTTTAAATAAAAAATAAAAAATACTTACGGCCTGAGTCCTCGCTGTGGCAGAAGAAACACCAGCTCCTGAGGGAAGTTTCTTTTTTGAGGGGAGGACCCGCTGCTGCTGATTGTTCCACTGGATGAAGTGATCACGCACCGATCCCCACCATTTCCGGACGTTGTGCTCTAGATGGATAGAAACAAAAAAACATTAAAGAATATGCAAATATTTTAAACAGGTGTAAACTTTTCATTTGCATCTTGGTCACTTACCAATTTCCTCCTGCCACTGGGAACTGTACCCGTTCCAGTCGAGGTACAGCAACCAGCACACTTCCTTCGATTGTCTTTCTCTTAGCACCGGGTTGCTGTATCCATCAGATGTTTTGTCCCAAAGACTGAGACGGGCATAAACCTGAAAAATAAAAAGGGAAGACAAAAAAAGGAAAAGAAAAAAGATTGTTAGATTTCTGAAAAATTCTGTAAAACAATAAAAAAATACAGTAAATTTTTAAATTAAATAAGTTATAGACAAAACTAAACAATATAATTATGCACATGGTTGTCAATAGCAACCACATAGCAGGTTGCACACTGTGCTGCTAATGCATGCACCATTGCATGGCTTCAACCGACGGCCTTCATGCGGCCAGTGAGCCTGTGCACTAGGTTTGCCCTTTGCAGCACATGGAGCAGCTGCCATGTGGTTTGAAAAGAAAAAAGCCATCTACACTATTCTACACTAGCAACAACTACATTAAAACCTGCTCTATGCACTTTCTAACATTCACAACACTAAACAATAGAACTCTGCACATGGTTGTCAATAGCAACCACATAGCAGGTTGCACCCTGTGCTGCTAGTGCATGCACCACTGCACGGCTGCAACATTAATTAATACACATTATAAAATAAAATAAATTTTACTTACCTCTGAGATCAGAGACCCAACATCCATATGCATCCGGCGGTACGCTGGGGGCTGTGGGACAGACATTGCCTCCTCTCCTTTACTCATGTGGAATGAGACACTTTGGGGTGTATATTGTATCAGAAAAATTATGCCCTCCAATTAAATTGATACAGAATGTAACCCCCAAAAATATTCATATTTAAATCGAATGCGTTTTTCAGACGCGCTTTTCGTATGCAAAGCGTATCCAAAACGTACCCAAAAGTATGTTGCGCTTTTGGATCCGCTTTTCGGACTCCAAAAGTGCACTCCATTATTTCACTTGCATAAAAGTAGAATTGACATGACATTCCTTAAAAAGGATCCAAAAAGCGCATCGCAAAGTGGCAAGTAAAGACGCATCGGCGAACACTCGTATGAACGGCGATGCGCTATTTACATTGAAATCAATGTAAATCAAACTGAACATTGTTAAATACTTTTTTGGATCTGTTTTGCATGCAAAAAGCGTAATTTTTTTTTCTTCTATTTTTTAACATGCCCCAGTGGAATAATGAGCTTTTTTTAGTCATGGAACAACTATTGACATACATATCCCAAATTGTACGTTAAATGGTTTTTCTCACTACAAACATCATATCTGTAATGATGGGGACAGTAAAAATAGGTAATTTTGCAATTGGTTTGTATTAACTATATAATTTACAGTAGTATAGAAGCTGTTAGCTAATTTGTGTACCTAATTATGCTATTTCTACAGCCTGGGGGGTCGGGCCACGCCCACTGTGCTGTGATTGGCTGCCTGCATTTAGTTCAACCTCGGGGTCTGGACACGACCCTGTTGCTGTGATTGGCTGTCCTGTGCTCACTACCCCCTGAACTGTGTTAAACAGGCTCTTCTCTGCTGGATCTGGGTAATTACGGAGTCTCTTGAGCTGCCAGATTCACTTCCGCCACACATGTAACATATCACTCTGCTCCCCTCCTCTACCTCCTGCCTGAAAAAAGAGGGGAGGGAGGGCAGAGTGCATTCCTTACATTTGTTCAATCATTTCAGGTGTCAAAATGTCCCTGTCCCTTCCTGGTCTCATCAGGTTTGGAATTTAATACCTTTTCTGTAATATTAGGCAGATGTATTTATAACTGTTTACACCAATACAGGTGTTCTGGTTACAAGGATTGGAGCCTGTGAGGGAGGTGATAGCTCTCCAGGTATGAGAAATAACCATTGCTGGAGGTCTGCAGAGCTGTGGCATCCTCTCCCTCCCACTTCTCACACAGAATGAAGAGGACTCGGGAGGGAGCAGGAAAAGGGAGGTGGCATGATGAGGTCACCACTCTTCAGTGAGTGAAGATACGCCTACTGGGAGGAAAGACCCACCCCTGTATTTGAAAATCTAAGCCAGAGAAACAGCTCAGATGCCTGCAGTGAGAAAACCCCTTTAAATGGAGGCCTTAGACTATGTCTACACAGAACAGGATTTTGGTCGGTTTTTCAGCAGATTCAGTATTTTGAATCCGCTGAAATACCGACCGTACCTTGCGCTGTGTAGACTTCAATAGAAAATAGGTGCTGTAGTCTACACAGCAGAGATTTTTTACTGAGGTTTTCCTAAAACGAAAACCAACTGGCAGAACATGTTCTATATTCCACGGGACCGACTTCGGATTCCTGCAGCCTTAATGTACTGGGCCGTCGGAAAGCCGAAATTTTTGCCCATAACAACCAATCTCAGTTTAATTTTCATTTTCTTACCTGCAGTAGAAATTAAAATGTTCTGATTTGTTACTGTGAGCAATATGGCCTCAATTTTTTTTTTTATATTTTTTGTCTGACAATGTTTTCAAATATGAGGCCCTGCCATATAAATAACTATTACTAGTTGTGTTACAATGAGCACAGCTGATCACAGCAGTCACAGTTGGCAGGATGTTACATTTGTTCCCATAATTCATATGAAGATAAACTCATCATAAAGCTATGAAGAAAACTAAAGTGGACCTGCCCTTCCAGCTAGTGAACTACTGTAGAATGAAAGTGACACTATTAGGTTAAGTCTACATGCAGCAAATCTGCTTGTATTATATGTGGTTCTTACTAACAGCTTATCCGAAAGGGTAAAATCCGTTGAGAACATCAGACATTAACATGCTACAGATTTTAACATATTCCAGACCAAGTCTATTTTCTCTCCCTGCATTTGTTTATCCTCATCTTCCAAGAGCCATAACTTTTTACTTTTTCTGTCTACATTGTCATATGTGGGCTTGTTTTATGCGGGACAAGAGGTACTTTTTAATGGGTGTCATTCACTGTACCATATAATGAACTGGGGAACCCCAAAAAATGTGAAGTGGAGTGTGAAAACAAACTTGATTGCATAATTTTTGTGAGGGTTTAATTCTGATGTTCACTGTTGGGTATAATTGACATGTTTTCTGCATGCTTCAGGTCAATATGATTCCAGTGATACTGAAAGTGTAGGATTTTCATTATGTTTTAGTACTTTAAAAAAAAAAAAAAAATTCTCTATTTTTTAAATTTGTGCTGCAGCACCGTCTTCTACGGCCAATTACATTTGGTTTTTCTACCTATGGATGAGTGAGGGCTTGTTTTTTGCAGACTGAAGTATAGATTTTATTGGTAACATAATGGATACATGTGAAATGTTGATCCCTTGTCATTCCATATTTTTGCGACATGAAACGTTCAGAAAAACCTACAATTTTTTGTTGGAAATTTTTTTTACTTTTTTGCATCAATAACAATTATGTGTAACTTTTTTTTTAATATATATGTCAGGATGCATTAGGAGTACTAACATGGCAGCTATGAAACCTTCATTAGACTTATGACTGCCATGGCAACCCAGCCAACTGGGGAAAGGAACAGTGTGCAGCGGCTGCAAAATCTAAAGGGTTAAACAGCAAGGAATGGAGCTATCTGTGATCTCTACTTATATCGGCAGTTGTCAGCTGTAATTAACAGCCAGCACCCACTGAGCCCGCTCCATTCTCCCTTACGGAAAATAGGATGTACCCATAACGTCTATTGTCAGTAAAATATTATGTTTCTCACTAAAGGTCAATGTTTCTGTGGAAAATATTTGCAACACATGGATAAGATTTTTAAAATCTCGTCCACATGTATTGTACTGTAATCTATTGCAGAATGCACCTTCGCAAATTCATAGGTAAAACCCACAATGTCTGATATCATTATTTACGTAAACCAAGTAATGCAAATACTCTAGTTCAGCATTCAAGTAAATCGGCTTATCAGCCCTATGATTACAACAATTTGCGCAGTATAGTACAGTAAACCACATGGTACCACTTGTAGCAACGTGCCACATTTCTGCATTTTATTTGTTGGTGTATGTATTTCTTCATATTAACAACCATAGACTGAGCTCACACAGCATAAAAAGGATGGTAAAAAAAATCTGTGCATAATTTGTGTTTTTAATATTTTTGACATGTTTTTTTTAAGCACTTTATATGCATGTGTCAAAAAAGCACCAGTGACTTCCGGTCCCGGCGCTGGCGATGTAGGAGTGCGGTCCGTGCGCCCGTGCGACAATCCCCTAAAACCGCTTTTTTCGGGCCCAAAGGGCCAAACATCAGCTCAGGAGGAGTAGGAAGACGGAAGGTAGCACACAGTTAGCAGCTGAACTGCAAAGACACTGCGGGCGAGAAGAACAGCTGAGCGGAGGGCCAGCGCAACAGCAGAAGAAGGCACCCGGCTGGAGGAGAGAAGGGAGAACGCCTGACTACCACCGGAGCAGACCGGCGCCCCATAGAGATTCCCCAAGTCACAGGTGAGCGCGACAGCAAACGAGCAGCGCGGACACCGAGAAGGAAGAAAGGGCGAGAGGAACAGCTGAGCGGAAGGCCGGCGCGGCAGCAAGAGAAGGCGCCCGGCTGTACTCGGCACACGTGGAGAAAAGAGAAAGGGAAGCTCCCGACTACCACCGGAGCGCATCGGAGCAGACTCCCTAAGCCACAGGTGAGCGCGGCGGAAACCGCGGCGCTTACTCACGCACAAAAAAGAGAAAAGGGGAAGGGGGGGGGACCCCCCCGACAAAAATGGAGCAAACAGCGCAGAAAAGATTCCCGGGCTGCGTTTAATAAAGATTATATAATAGGGTAGGCCAAGGGGGTGCCTTGGGGGTGGAAAAGGGCGGCCCCAAAAAACAGAAAATAAAACTCGAACAAAAAGCCGCCAAAAGGCTCAGAGGGGGCCCATATTAAACAATCTGGCTTTGCACGTTAGTGACACTCGCTGGGGAGACTGCAGAGAGATAGTAACACATTGTAATCATCTCTCTTAACACAGAACCAGTGCTGGGCTGCCTGTCTAGAATGAGGGGTATGCCAAAAAGTTTGTCAAAAAACAAAAAACATCACAAAACTTTTCTTTCCCCAACACAGCCCTCCTGCCTCCATTATCTAGCAGGATCACAAGAGGTGATCTCAGAGGTTATATCCGAATGACCAGACATCTGCATTGAAAAGTGACTTTTATTCTCAACAGTTGCTTTCCTGCCCTACACAGGAGGGGATCATTTAAAAACATACCCCCCACAGGATACTTGGGTATAAACCCATCTATGGCGCCGTTAAAAAAGAAAAAGGGGCGCGAACAAGCCTGAGTTTAACGGAGGAGGGGGGTCCTCGGGGAAGAAATGCAAGATCCCTCAAGTCAAAATTAACTAAAAAAAACTAGCCCAGCAGGACACGACAAATATACCGGGTACGCAAGAAACTTTTGTCAAAGAGAAAATACCACAATAAAGGGTCTGCAACAGGAGATCGACAACAGGAAATCAAGAAAAATGGAGCGGATTATCCACAGGGAAGACGAATTATCGATCTACACCGAAAAAAGACCCCAGAAAAAAAAAAGAATATGTTAATAAAGGAAATACGGAAAAATCGCTCCTAGGAAAAACCTACGCTCATAGGTCTCTCGAGAATTCCGAAAACCAATTGAAAAGATCTCGAAAGGGGATCTACCACGGCAAAAATTTTAAGCAAATTTGCAAAGTGGAAAGAGGCACAGAGGGGGTCCGGAAAAGGGCATTAAGACGAAAGAGACTGTAGGTCGTCCTAAACTCCGAGAAAAGTCATTGCTAAATTTCTGGTTTACAATGATAAAGGGGAATTTTAGTAGCTTAAAAAAACGCCAAAACCCTTAAAATAGAAGGACCACAATTTTGTTTTTCAAGATTATTCTGTTGAGGACCCAGAAAAGAAAAGCTTTCAGTAAGCTTTGTCCTCACATACGCAAAAAAAACAAGTTAATTGAGTACCCGACTTTGAATCTTAATTTCCAGAGGCGGTGGAAAATTTTTACAACATTAAACAAGGGGAAGACAACGGCCACTCCTGCGGGAACCCCACCGGAAACAGCAAACCCCCATAGGGCTTCGGTAAATGTCCCTGGGATTGAATCTGATAAGGGATTTTTACAAACACCAGCCCCCAAAGAACAGAGACCCCTCAACCCCCGAGAGATACCAGAAACAAGCCTGAAATTGGGTTTCTCGACGCCAAAATAACAATGGTGATAATAAAATCCTACGGATTTCAAATGTTGATTTTATCCCGTTTTTCATTTCTACCCCCCCCCCCTTTTTTTTTTTTTTTCCCTTTTCCTCTTTTCCCCAACTTTTTTTTTTTCCTCGATTACCCACCTTCCTTTCTTTTTGGGGGGGTAATAATTTTGTTTTGAACATTACATTAGGGAAAACAATGGCCCCAAAAATTTTGGGGCGATAGAGAAGGATTTATACTCCCAAAAAAAAAAGTCAACAAAAAGCTAAGGATAGGAGATTATTCTGTTAGGAAAAACGAAGATTAAAATTGGTTTTGTTACAATTAGTCATAAAGTTCCAAAATAAAAAGGTTTTCAATTTCACCGGGAAAAGGGTAGATCAAAAAAAGGGATGATCGGGGGAAAATCTGAAAAAATTATGTTGACTTTCGTGATACAAATGTTACCTTTCCCCGATTAGGTTTTAACATAAAGTAAAAAGGAAATGGAAGGGTCCCCTTCCCCTCAAAGCGGTCTATGGTCCTGAGACATTTGGGCAAAATGAAACCCGATGTAGTGTTACTGCAAGAAACACACTTGGCTTCGGGAGACTTCTTTAGAATGAAGAAATACTGGGTGGGTGAGGTTGTGGGTTCTCGAAATTTAACAAAAAAAATGGTGTACGTTTTTACAAGTAAATCCTTGACATAAACAACTAAAAACCGAACGATAAAGGGGGCAGATGGAGAGAATACAATTGCAATGTCCAATGGGAGAAATCTGCATCTAAATTTTTATGGTCCAAAAGGGGAAAGGAAGACTTTTTCCTAAACTATTCAATTTCTCGCTAGTCCACTCCCTACATAATGGAGGGGGGAATATGAATGCTGTGATCAAACCAGAGGAAGACCGCAAACGTAGCAGAACGGCAAGCAAGCTGCCGAATGTAAAAAGGGCTCCACAACTTTTTGACAAAACCGGTTTGGTATATGCGATTGGAACACCCGATAGTAAGAATTTTCATTCTTCCCAGAGTCCACCAGTCCTGGGGCGCATAACAATTTACTTTTCTCTAACAACCCGATACCTAAAATCCCCAGAACAGATATCAAGATATTTTTATATCAGATCATGCCCCCCTAGTATAGATTTTGCTAATATACATCCTAAGGGAAGAGACTTTGTGGGCGCTTTCCCCCGGCACTGGCCGGGGCGAATCATTCAAGGAAATGAAACCAGGGAAGGTGGGTGGAATTTTCAGCCACAAATGGGAACATAGTATGACTCTAAGTGTTTCTAGAAAATGCAAAAACGTATTGAGGGTCGACTAATAAGCATGTTTCACATTACAAAAAAAATTAAAAAAAAAAAATACGTTGAGACAGCGCAGTGCCCAGAGAAATTTTCGAATTTTTTAAGAGACCCCACCTTGAAATAAAAAAAGTGGCAAGAACGGGAACCCATTTGAAATTGGTTTGGATAGGAGAGAAAGATTTTAAAAAACAAGGTAAAGAAGCAATTTTTCCGTTTTGGTAATAAAACGGCGATTACTGGGAAGGTTGCAAAGGCCGGGGGGGGCAGGGGGCTTGTCTCCCCTCAAAAATATTGGGGCTCCCCCACGAATAATCCCAAAAGGGAAAAAAACCATATTTCCAAATATTAAAAAAAATATACCAAGAAACAGGTGCAAAAGGGAAGGGGCGGGGCGCTTCCGGGGAAAATTTTCGGGGGTTTGCCAATATTCCCGTGTCAAGGGGCAAAAAAAATACACCCCAAATCCTGAAAAGGCAAACCCAATTAAAAGCAAGTTCTGGTAAGGCGCCGGGGCCGGACGGATACACGGCGGAGTTTTATAAAATACTACAAGACCAGGTATCACCAATTCTAGCCCAATACTTCTCTACTTTGTTAGAAGGACAAAACCCCAACGCGGGGGAACTTAGCTTTTTTAAGGTTATCCCCCAAACTGGGGGGGGACTTTAAATAAGCCCGGTCATACAGACCTATCTCACTTATTAACCAGGATATAAAAATTGCATCCAAAATTATGGCCAATAGGCTGGCAGATATTCTCCCAGGTCTATTAGGTCAGGCACAATCTGGATTTGTGAAAGGCAGAGCAGCGGTGATAAATATCAGAAAGGTACTGGGAGCTATGGATGCAAGTTTACGAAAGATTCAAGTAAAACCCCAAAGCTTTAGGTCATTTGACCAGAAAAAACTTTTGACAGCGTGAAGGACTTGGTTAAATTTAGAGGAAAATTTGGGGGAAGGGGAGGAAAGCCAACTTTTTAAAAGCCATTATAAAATCCCCGAGCAGACCATACTCCGGATTTAAGTCGGGGGTTTTCAATTGCAAAAAAGGGAAAAAGGGAGGGGGGTCCATTACCCCCTGCTTTTCAACCCACAGAGCCCTTGCTGGGACGCTAGAGCCTCACGATTATGAGGGGATCAAAAAAAGGTTTAGGGAATTGAGACTAAACTTTTCAGATATGTATGCTTTCAGGGTGCCCGGGACAACAAGTGTAGGTCCTGAAAAAATTTTACCACTTTGGGGATTTTCAGGCTATCACATCACTCGAGACAAATGTGACGTCCTGTGGATAGCCGATCACACAGCAAAGGACGTTGTAGCAATCAAAGAAGCAGGTCTCAAAATGGCGAAAGAGCACATTAAATACTTAGGCATTAAGATTGGTCACATGCCTCCCCCCGTTTTACAAATTTAAAAACCCCCCGCTCTTTGGAAAATGCAAAAAAAACCAAAATGGCGGGACCTGCCACGTCGCTCATTTGGGGGGCATACACCCGTTTTAAAATGATTTCATTTGCTAGACTCCTATATCCACTACAGACCATCCCCATTCTTCTCCGTCATACGGATGTAATGGTCTACAATAAAATTATTTCAAATTTCATTTGGAAGGGAAAAAGACCGAGAATAGCAATTGCAAAGTTACAGACCTACAAATCAGAGGTCGGATTAAATTTACCCAAATTTGCGGTTTTTTTAAAAATTTCATGTCACAAAGGGATTTTATGGGCTGGATACACAAAAATAATTTCTATTTTGATGGGCTTGGGGGAAGCTGGGGAGCGGAATTTATCTAGCATAACACACCGGCTGTCACGGGCCTCAAAATCGGGAAACAGTCATGTTAATAAGGGTACTGGGGCATGGGGGGGGAGATCAGGAGAAAATGGGATTATCAACCAAATATCGAAACACCCCAAACGGGGGCATAGGAATTCCCAGCAGGGAAAGGGAAAAAAATGGTTAAGGCATGGATAGACAAGGAATAGTTTTTATAAACGGGTTTTCCACCCCTTTGAAAATAATTAAACGTTGAAGAACTAAGAATAACTTAATATCCCGGTTCCAGGGCTCCAATATTTTCAGATTAAATCTTTTTGCACATCTCGTTTACATGATATTCGGAAGGAGAGAAAGTAGGAATTCATTTGATAACCTAATAGGGATGACATCCCAAAGAAAATCGATAGCCACAGTTTATTCCGGCCTTAGAGACACATACATTAAATTAAATCCCGAAAAGACATTTAAGAAATGGGCCCAATGGACAGGAATTGATGAGATAGAGACGGAGATATATGCGGGATGGAGATGAGATAGTAGCATATAATGTGAAACGAAAGTGGAGGGAAACCAACTTTTCAAATGTGCATAGCGCTGTTTAATGCATTTGATATTCCCCCGACGGCCAGCTTCCCAAATCGGATGATAGCTGGTGTCCGAAAGGTTTCAAGCCCAAAGCTGACCTCTCCACGGACTCTGGGGCATGCCTATGGTTATAAACTATTAGGATGGAGTCCAAGGACATGCTGTCAGCCTATATGCTTCGTGTCCCAGCCTAAGCTTGTCCCCTGTCACATTTATATTAGCATGAAAATGATAGTGCAGAACTAGAAATAAATACAAAACTAAGGCCCAAACTTCCAGCTAATAGCACATATTATCTTGTTGTCGCAAAAAGATGTCTACTGTCATTATGGCGAGAAAATAAATGTTCCGGACAACTCGATGATAAATTGAGCGAGACTAATAGATATATGCGATTGCAATCACAATATATGCAAACGACATAAGGAAACTATGAATGAGGAATATTTTTCATTGAATGAGAGAGATGTTTTTTTCAAAGAAAGTTTTATACACATCGCAGGAGGTAAGAAATTGATCAATTGTTTCTTCCATACTACTACTTGGTTTCTAGAGGAGGCCCAGGCGGGGTCTTTGGGTAGACTGCAAACGTAACATAGCCTGACCTACACAGGCAACTTGTTATGGAGAGACACATTATAACTGATAATACACCATCATAGATCATTGATCGCTAGCTCTATCTTGAGTCTCATATACCATATTCCGTATCTGAGGACAGTAACCGTTACAACTTTCTCTACTATTTTCCTGGCAAGGTTTAGTTTTTAGTTTTTTTTAGTTTTAAGTTTGAATTTAGATTCACAATTTCAAAAGGATAATTGAATGTGTCTGCTCAATTCTGTGTGCATATTATGTAAGTTCAGCTGAGCAGAATTGGATGAGAAAAGAGACAAACATCAATGTTACTAATATTCTTGATTTAATACACTGTATCGCATATATACAAATTTATGTAATACATTGAAAATAGGTACTCACAAAGCAATAATATTCTGTATGTAAAGAATGATTTTGACATTGTGTACTGTTACATGTTTATTGTACCGAATAAAATATGTTTTAAAAAATAAAAAAAAAACACCAGTAAACACAATGCTGGTGTAATTGCTGCATTTTATAACCCCCCATTGTAAAATTAAGAATGTAAAACAAGCCATTATGCACCAAGTATTGTTTCTGCACATGATTGTGCGCTCCCGATAGAGTACAACTGGACACTTCACATTTGTTTCTTTGACACATATTTGGTGTGTAAGAAACAATTTTATGTATCAAAATACACGTCAAAAAATGCTGCACGAACCCAGCCTTGCAATCAGCCTTGAAGTTGAAGTACATAGCACTGCTGGATTATGGGTTCTCAGAGTATTATTGAATTACAGACACAAACCACTCATATGCAAGTCAGTACAGTTTTTTTTTTTACTTCGTTTCAGCTGCAGACAGTTTAAAGGGAACTTGTCAGAAGGTTTATGCTGGCCTATCTGAGAGCAGGATGTGATAGCAGAGAAGTTGAGCTCTGCGATGTATGGGTTGATATGATTCGATGATAATTTTTTTAGTAAAAAGCATAAAAAATCTATGAAGATAAAACTGAAAGTACTACTAACCCTGGCCACATATAGTGATTGACATTTTACTCTGTACACACTCTGATGCAGGGGAAGAAGTCAATTACTGTATGTGGGCAGAGTAAGCAGGACTTCTACTGTTACTTAAAGTGGTTTTATCACTACAAAGATTAGCTTTTAACATGAAGGGACAATTGAAGACTTTTTCTAAATACATTGGTTAATAGATTTAACTTCAGTCATGAGATAAGAGAAACGTTATGTGGATACCTGACCATAACTCTGTTATTTGATTAGCTGAGAGAGCAGAGAGTGATGTCACGCCATGGACAGACTACTCAGTCTAGAGCAAACTAATTATCTGTAAGGCTATGTCTACACTGCATCAGACAAAAAACGGCCCAAAAGCGGCCGTTTTTCCTCTGATGCAGGACCTCGGCTTTTGTCACGCTTTGATGTATAAAACGCCGCTGCTGAAAGACAGGCAGAGAAAAGACGAGCTGTGTAGACAGCAGCTCGTCTTCTCTATTGCCTTCTATGGGGCCGCACTGATCGTATCTGCGGCGCTTTTAAAAAACGAAAAGCGCCGGAGATACGATCGTTTTCTTATGCAGTGTGGACATAGCCTAACAAGATTGCAGATAATCCAATGTTTTCAGTTCTCACAGCACATGTACCTTGTGTTTACTGAAGAGAGATATGGTAAAGTCTCCTGCTCTTGTCTACTCACAGAGATGCTAGAAATGCCAATCACTGCTATAGAACCACCCACAGCCTGAGGAGAGTAAAACTGCTCGTGACTCAGCGAAACAGCCTAGTGAGAAAAACCCTTTAAGGAGTCCGGTCAAGATTTATTAAAGTTATATTTTAATTGCCCTTTCACATTGATTTCATTAGATAAAAATAGTACTCTTTTGCTTTGTGGGTGACCTGTTCATCTGGTCTAAACAATATAGAGACCTTCATATATATATACAAAATTGTTTGTTATAGCCAGCTTTCTAAAGACAGGTTTAGATACGAATTTATGGTCAAACGAAGCTAAAGAGATTTTCTCGGATAAAGAATTTACACAGAAAAAATACTCTCCCTTCCTTCCATCTAATTTTCAAAGAATTACAAAAAAAACATATCGGAGCAGATATCCACTTGAGGGAAGTTGAAAGTTTTGCAAAATTACATTATAAATCAAATTGTACCTAGCGAGAGCACTTCGTATTTCCCTCACCCCTGTGCCACAAAGTTAGAACTTCAGGGTTTGTTAAAAAATGGGAACAAAAAGCCACTAATGCCTCTTTGGAGTTTATGCAATTACTTATAGAGGAGGAACAACTAAATTTAGAGATATTAAACCAGAAGGTTAATGACCAACATGAAATACAGTGATGGGATTTTTGAACAACACCCAGATTGACACTACAAATGTAACAACAGCAACATAACTCTCAGGAGAGAATCAATGACCACAATACAGAAAGTAAAACATAAAACCAGTTTATCATAGATCTCTCAGACTTCCGGGACAATAAAGCATATTGCATTTAGACAACAAGGAAACAACAGTTACCACTAAAATGGGGTTTCCTCTCACAGATACGGAAGTCTCTGACTCTGCGTAAACTTGACACCAATAGAAGGGCAAAGTCCGTAGCCACAACGGAACCCGTGGCTACTAGGAGAGGAGGGGGATGGAGAGGCCAACGTGAAAAGAGGTGGATCAGGCCTTTTATATTAGTGGGGAAACCACACCTTTACGATTTGAGAGATCGGGACACCGACATGCTTCCTAATCCCCCTAAAATGATAACTCAAGATTCAACTTTTAAAATTATTAATTTTAACAACCCACCAATTAACGAATAACGAATGAACGTCTCTCCAAGTTTGGTGACTATCAATTTTGTCCCCAACCACAAGGTTTAATTTGTTCAGGTGGGTCAAGGACATTAGACCTCTTTGGCCGTAAACTTAAATGGTCATAGAGTATCATTTGCCTAAAAAACAGGAAGCAATGTATGGATTGGCATTATGAGTATCCTCTCCTCAGCTACTAAGGGTGTAAAACTCTTATATGACATTTCAGAGATACAGTAATACGGGCCAGGGTTTTCCTATACAGAACAACAACCTATAAGATACCAAATATGCCACCACAGGGAAGATCTCCAGCGTGATATCTTTGTCTCTCAGGTCGTTAAAGATCTGGAGAAACATTACAGGATATCTCCCTAGATAACTTACTCTGCGAAAATGAAGTTGAAGGCAATACGAAATTGGAAACAGGATTAGGATCTAATAGACAAACAAGAAAAACCCTCTGATAAGGGTGGCAACACCTTCTATTAATCACACAAAATATATGAAAATGTGTTAATAGAGCTGCTTAGATGATAAATCCTGGTTATCGTATCCTACCAAATGATCCCAACTCAATAACTTTAAAACTGAACTGCTAAAAATCCTGACCGAGCAAAATACCAACAAGCTTATCTCCAGCTAATGAATTTTTGGCGAATTTCTATTCCCAAAGTCCCCTAGAACACCTTACAATTTATAGTCTGCCTAATATATATAAAGGGACGTAAAATCTCAGTCATAAAAGTCTCCCTAACTTGTATCGGGCATGAGTCTCTCACCCATAAATTGTGGAGTCTATTTGATCGTATCCAGCTCCCATTATGTGGAATCCCCTTCCTCTTCATACAAGGGACACGACGGAACCTATTGAAAAAGTGGATGGGATAGCACATCTCCCCACAAGCTGGCTTCCAGCATTGATTAAGGCGCTGTACACCAGTAAACCCGCATGAACCTGTGCATAACAATCTGTGAGATACTTTCTTAGCGCACCAAGGGAACACAATTTTGACCAACATAGTGGCATTAGTCCTTATACTACTGGAATTCGTACTAACGATAAAACATATTTTTGTTTAATGTAGGTTCTTCCTACCAGCTGAGGGGGACCGCCATTGCAGTCCTTGTGCGCTCCATCTTATGCAAATTTGTACTTACGGCTAGTGGGAGAACCTACTAGTTATTTGAGAATGAGACCATGTCATAATGGAACGGACCATATAATGGGCCTCTGTAATCGATATAATAGACGATGTCTTTTATCATGCTGATCGTCCCAAAAGAACATTTCCTATCAGTGTTATAGGATCGTCCTAATCAAGAACACCCTGGGACATAGTTTACATCAGAAATAACAATCATACAATCTAACGTTCCTATATGTTAGAATCATAAGGGACAATGGAGGTACCCATCTCTACTACAATTGTTCCGCAAACCTACATCTTACTACACTCGTTTACTACAGTCCATTGGCGTAGTGGTCACCCTGTCCCCCTTAAAAGAGGAATACCTCGTGGTCATGTTTTCTGCGGTACCCCGAAACTGTTCCAGTACAAATGGAGTTTACGAGACAAGCTAGGGACCCCAAAAAACGATTTATTTAGAAAAGACTAACCGCCGAAGACGGATTCTGAAAGGATATCACCAATGCCTTGAACATTACAAGGTCAAGTCTATTAACTCTAGGACCCGACAACCACGCCCATATGGAACCTTGCTCGGTGATCGGTACATTTTTTGATAGAAGCGGCTAATGAAGTTAGAATGTTCGTCAAAAAAACTTTGGCGATATTCTAACCATGGATCCTGATATAACAAAAAGGTCGGCCCATACCCACTAGACCACATTTAGGAAGGGACGAAGTCTTCAAGATACCCTGGTCCATAGCCACTATACAACACCTCCCCCCGACTAAAGAATACCTGGTTGATAGACAACCTCTTGGCTGCTTTAAGTGTAGTGGGATTGTTAACTGTGCTTTTGTGGAAACATGAAAGCGCAATTTATTGGAATCAACACACAGGGCAATACTTCCACATCCGAATTCCGACACTTTATTAACTTGTAAACCACAGGTATCATTTATTTCGCGTGTAATGTGAATGTGGGAAAGAATAACATGGAAAGACCATTCGAGAATTTTCGGCGTCCGTGTTGGGGGAACACTTTAGGGGACATAAGGCACAAAGGACACCCCCATCTCTTAGACATTTTGGGTCTGGAACACAGACGGCAACAGTATTCAAGGTCTTAGAATCATGGGCATAGACTATTATTAGATCACATCACCCGAAAGGAAATTTGAGAGAACAAACTATTGCTAAGACAAAGAGAGTTTTTGGATGTAACAATTACGTTTAAAAGACACTCAGGCAAGCCCTTCTATGTTTAAAGTGAGCAACTTAGATTTCAAAAATTTTTTATAGATACCCTCTCTTAATAGGGTATGTATAACATGAATTGTCCTACTAAGGGGGGAATCAAATATATACATGAGTGACATACTATAGTAATGCGCTGAGAGATAGTCACAATAATTGTATTTTGTTAAAGAGTAATATATATATTTAATGTAGATATAAGTGCTAAGCCTTCAATACTCATGACATTCTTTTTCGTGTCCCAGTTTTTGTCTGCCTTTTCGTTCTTTTCTCAGTTTGACCCTCATATTGCAGTAATAGCCTCTCTTTTAATAAACCATGTATCGTTGGTCCATCCAGACTTAGACAATCTTTTCTATTCAGCTCGCTATCTCCTTTCGCCTTGAGCATCTGAGAACAAACACCAAAACAGGGGCGTGTTAACTTGCTCCGGGAGTAGATTCTCCAATCAGAGACGACACTCCCCTCTGTCTCATACGTATGCGGAAAACTGCATTTCCACATTTCCGCTTTCGGTACAGCACGTTGGGCGGTAGTGGTCTCGTTGCTGTCTCAAGCCTCACTATTCGGCATAATTGCTCTCCGACTAATCCGCGTATTGTACGTAATGGCATCCCTGTTACTATGTGACAAGCGCGCCGGTCTCCATTGATTATACGCCGGCATTTCCTGGCCCGTTTGACCACGGCATAACATTGGCCGCTCACCACACACGTGACGAGAGAGCTTGGTCTCACATAAATAGGAGCTAGCCCAGTTCTACCAATTACACAGCACAACCATGAGTCAGTGTCAAGACACTTGGGAAGCCTCCCAGCTCCTCGTGTACATGGAATTCTAGCTAACCGCAATTTTTATAGGTATATTTACTATTTTAGTATATCTTACTAGGTAGATTAGGAATTTTCTTGTCAGACACTTTACTGTACTTTAGTTATGATACTTACTTATCTATTTCTAATCCCTTTTATCCTATCCTAACTCTTTCCCCCTAGGTTGTGGTTCGGGTGGGCGCCGAAACATGTTGGACCGAGAATAAAATAAAGATCTATTTTTCTGTCTCCCTTTGCTTTATTTATGAACATTTGAGGTGCGATTTGGGGTGAGGTATAACCAAGCCAGAGTTCCGGACGGCCGTCCTTATGGGATGGGACTCTTATTCTTCCTTTAATGTGCTAGGGAATAATCAGGACCACTTACAGGGCCTTGTAGAGGGGAGCACCCACCTCTCTTTAATCCAAATAGAATTCGTTTTTTTTTTCCCCCATACTTTTCCTGAACCCCTGGTAAGTGGTGTGTTTTTGTTTGCGTCTATCTTTTTAAGATGCCTACATAAATGTAATTAAGCGCTTTTTTGATGCACCTTGGAACAAACCTTTTTTACTAGTTCAATAAAATTTTATATTTATTTAAATTGCCCTTCCATTGGATTTCATTAGTGTGGACATAGCCTAACAAGATTGCAGATAATCCAATTTGGTGGGTGTTTTCAGTTCTCACAGCAAATGTACCTTGTGTTTACTGAAGAGAGATATGGTAACGTCTCCTGCTCTTGTCTACTCACAGAGATGCTAGAAATGCCAATCACTGCTATAGAACCACCCACAGCCTGAGGAGAGTAAAACTGCTCGTGACTCAGCGAAACAGCCTAGTGAGAAAAACTCTTTAAGGAGTCCGGTGAAGATTTATTCTGCTTTTTTTCTCAGAAATCGTTTTGCAACTCACATAAATCTAAATAACACAGGGCACGGCTTCTCTCTATATAAAAAAAATCATCAACTCTTGCTGGAGGCGACCGGCTAACAACTGCTGCTCCCACTAATCTTTCCTGCTCTCATATAGGGCAACATAACCCACCTAACAGGATCCCTTTAAATTCCATTGTCCACATAGCAGACTACATGTGATATGTTTCACATTAGTACACATTCAGGTTAAGCGGTGTCCATACTTTGCGTTTTTCGTGATCGAGATGCATTAAAAACATTAATGCATGCGGCAACATTTTACTACATGCAGTTTTTAAAAGTATCTCATGCTGAGAAAACTAAGAAGTCTTTGTTGCCCATAGCAACCAATCAGAGCTCAGCTTTCATTTTTCACCTGCTCTAGAAATATGAAAGCTGGCCTCTGATTGGTTGCTATGGAACAAGCACAGCCCAACTTAATTGGTAAAAACGAGTTTTTTTGCGATAATTAGCCAATGTTTGAAGCCCCTTCACATTATATTTGTAACATATTTGGACACTGAAAAAGCTCCTGACATACACACTAAAGGGGACATGTATGAAAACGATCTAGGTCTAAGACTTTTTGTTGCCTATAGCAATCAATCACAGCTACCATTTAACCTCCTTCAGGATTAAACTATATGAACTGAAAGGGGTACTCTGATTGGTTGCTATGAGCAACGACCTAGACAGTTTTCATACATGAGGCCCTAAATGTGTTCAAAGAAGACCAAATGGGTGTCCTTACGGCTTCATTTGTCTGTTATAAGACTGTATACTGCAAAAAAAAAAATAAATAAATAAGAGGATAGCAGAGGAGCATACACCAGTCTATACATCAGCATCCAAAAAGGGCGTATGTCCAGGAAGGAAAACATATTCTTAAATGGGGCCAGATTGGGTGTAAAAAATGTATCCTAACTTACAAGTCTCCTCCTGCTCCGAAGCTTCCCTTTACTTCCATGTTCTTGTCCTAACACATAGGAGAGGTCCGCGTTCCATTCAAAGGAGTGCGAGTCTTTCCTACGTGTTGGGATGAATACCCAGAAGTGGCGTGGGTCACTGGGCGCTGTGGCACAGCAGCCACATTTAAGAAGGTTTTCTTTGCTAGACAAGCCCTTTAAATGTAGGGTTTTTTTTCCTAGGGACCCTATAGGTAACAGATACCACGTTTAGGCACCCGCATCCAGTCGAGGCCTCGGTTTAACATAGATGCCCTATAAACAGAGGCCCTAAACTTGATGAGTCACTACTACTAATTGTGGGACAGGATGCACAAGACTTCGCCAAATTCCCTAATGTATCCTTATGTTGGCTACAGTATTAAGATCAGAGGCTTTTCTACGTGCAACAGCTTCGCGGGTCTCCCAGCCGGCAGCTATTTGCGTTCGCTATGGAGACGAACGCAGCACGCCCCCGCTACCACCGGCCGCCATTTGCCTGGAGGCGGTGTTCACGTGCAGCCCAGAATGAGGGACAGATAAGCCACTCCCACCCGAGGAGGAGCTCGCGCCGTGTCGTCTCCGTCTGGCGTAGCCGTTTCTTTAAGCCCTTTCATTTCCTAAGGAGCCGGTGTTGAAGACGGTGACCGAGCAGCGAAGATGAGCGACAGCGGGGAGCAGAATTTCGGCGATCGGGTAAGTAGTGATGCTTGTTGTTTAGTAGTATGTCTTGTGTTTGGTTGGCGGTGTTTGTCGCGCTCCAAATTACGTAGCTTTTGTTTCTCAGTCTTCTTACAGGTTCTCTACAATTATTATTAAGTTTTTCTAGTGTATTAAGCTACAGTACTCTAGCGAGCGTGTAACTGCGCCGCCAGGTCCCGTGTCTGCTGCGCACGAGCCGGCCGCCATTTTGTAAGTGTGCGAGCAGCTTTCATAAAATGGCTTCGCGCTTTGACGAATGTCTATAACGTGAGGCCCAACTAATGGGGCGAGGGCCTCCGCGGCCTGAACGTTCTTTGTGCTGGAAGGTCTCTGTTTTGAGCCCTCTCTCTGCACCTCGTGGAGGAAATGGCGCTCCCACCCCCTTCTCGTGTGGCTTCATGCCTTGGCAGCACTCCTAAGACCCTGTCTGCTTTCAAGGGCATACAATGATAATTAATTTTACGAGGAAATTCTTTTCCTTCTATGGTGCTCTGACCAGCAGTGTAGGAATGTGAAGACCTGCTGCTAGGATGGCTTGCAGTTTTTATTGATCTCTTTTATGATACATAAAACCTAATTTTTGGAGGAGAAAAGGAAACAGTCTCTATAGAAACATGATGGTTTGCTTCCTACTGTGGTGTAAACAGCTATTTTAAGAGTTGTTTCATGGGACTAGCGTATTCTATTATGGTGAACCGTTTCAAATGGTAAACCGTTATTTTAGATCGAGGGAGGTTTCTTTTTTGGGCACTTCCTATGGCACCAAAAGAGCAATTGTTAGGTCTCCTTGCCACCATAGAAACCCATTGATTCACTGCTATCATGTGTAGAGCTGCCTCCCTTTATCAAACGTGGTGGATGCAACGGTCTACCCATTTACATGCCAATGATGGCATGTAAAGGGGTAGACTATGGGGTCGGAGTTCTTTTTCCTGAGGGTTACAGGTAGAGCACAGTACTCTAATGGGTACAGCCAGAGAAGGCTAGATGTACGTCGTGAATTTTTCCACATACGCCCTTTAACATGTGGCAGAAACTCATGCAAATAATTGGGAATTCACGTCAGTAAAAATACTTGCCGCGGCTCATGATGTGCTGTGTATTGGAGAAAAAAAAAAAACATTCAAGATAACGTGTTACCATAGGGATATTTTTCTGAGGTGTGAACTGCTATTGGCACATTTTAAATAGGGTGCCAAAAACCACTGTGTGGATCCTGCTAGGGTGTGCTCACACAGGATGGATCTGCTGCGGATAAGTTGTGGGTTATACCACAGTGAAGACAAAATCCACAGGAAGGGTTCGCCTGGAGATTTTAGTTCAGATTTTGACTTTTCCCATTAAAGGGGCTGTCTCTCGACATCGATTCATCTTACCCCAGTCCTGTTTTCTGGATTTCATTTTTGAATTAAGGGGCATGTTTACGGACTACTACTTTACTGCAGTGATGAGCTGCTGAGGTCACCTGGTCTGTAACTACCAGCACTGACAGCCCATCAGGGGAGATCAAACGGGTCTGTAGCTATAACGACATTAGGAACTGATATGAGAGGGAATAGGTAGGGCACTATTAGGCTATGTTCATACGGCTTATTTCAGAACGTATTTACATCGGATTGCCGATCGTAAATACGTTCTGAAATCAGTTGAAAATCAGTTGCAAATAAGTGCCACTAAGTGTGGCACGTATTTGTAACTGATTTCCCGACGGATTCACCATCTCCATTCATTTGTAGGTGGTGAATCGTCCGTAAATAATTGACATGCACATTGTTTTTCCGTCCGGATTGCCGTCGTCAATCCGCGGCGGCAATCCGGCACGGAAATACGCGTCGTGTGAACGACGAGCCGTATTTTCTATTGAAATCAATAGAAAATGGGCTGTTACTTATTTCTGACTGATTTGCCGACGGATTGACGATCGTCAATCCGTCGGCAAATCCGCGGCGAAATAAGCCGTGTGAACGAGGCCTTAGTGGACAAATATATTGCAAAGTGACTTGTTTTGGCATTATCTTTAACATGAGAAGCAATCCTTGTCCTGAGACAATCCCTTTAAAGTTGATATAGAAAATCCTGCAGCAAAATCTCAGATCCACAACAAAATGGCCATGCTCTCAAACTGCATATCCTGCAAATTAGTGAGTGGAAAATCTTGAAACTGAAAACCTCACTCGTACTGTAGTTTCTGTATTAAAGGACAATTCTTTATTTTTTCCTTTAGTTCATCAGAAATTGCTTATGGGTGTACAGTCATGGCAGTAATTTTGCTTGCCTGCAGCTGAAATTAGGATTTCTCACTGCTACTGGGGTCATGACCTGCTCTCTTGAGTGAATATCTGCATTCCTCTGGGAGGTTCAGTCCCTCTCATAGGAATACATAGCCTGACTTCCTGTCAGCATAAGCAGTGTCTTTTAGCTAATCGGAGAGCTGGTCATGTGACTTAACAGACTGCTACATCCACCAGAAATCCTGTATTCTATTTTTAATGAGCTAAGAGGAAAAAAGAAACGGAGTGGTCTCTTAAAGGGAACCTGTCACATAGGTTATGCCTCCTTTGTTGAGGTCAGCACAAACTAGTGTCAGACATGTTGTGTCCCTTATTCTGTAAGATGCTGTAGTTTGAGCATTTAATGCTCAAATCTTATTCATGAGCATGTCAGTTATTCACATTTCTACCTATTCAATATTATAGGTTAATCAGTTATGAGGTGGGCGGGGCTAGCCTCATGTGGGTGAGTACGTAAAAAACTGACTATTCATGACTTCTTGCTGAAAACTTAAAATTTGAGCACTAAATACGCAAACTAAAGCATCTTACAGAATAAGGGACAGTGCTTGAAACAGCATCTGTTACTAGTTTGCTGTTCTCAGCAAGGGGGGCATAAACTGTGACAGGTTCTCTTTAAACATTCCATTCCTACACTGTAGGGGGAAAATACACAGAATCCAATGTGGAAACTGACCTATGTTGTGGATTGTCCCTGTTGACTTAGGTAAAAAAATGAAGAAGAAAAGCTCCTTAACTTTATACATACATACATACACACACACTTACCGTTTTACATAGTCCACTCTAATAAATCCACAGTGGCAAATCTTTACCCTTGTCTGAAAATCTGCAGCATTTCTGTCTCCATTTTAAAAGGCATCTAAAGTTGGGTTCACACTGTTTTATGATGCATATTTTGCAGGAATAAGTCCAAAACACGGAATTGGTATTTTATTATACTTTTGCTTTCTGTAGGTTTCATACCTGGTTTTGGCTTACAAATACTGCTGCAAATTGTGCACCAAAAAGCAAAGTGTGAACCCAGCATAAAGCTTTCAAGTATGTTTCTCTCTTCTAATCCTTATTTTCATTACACATTTTATTTCTATAATTAGAATGTAGACTATGCAGCCCAAAAAAATGCATCCTCTGCATGAGGATTTCTTCTGTGTCCAGCCTGCTACTGTGTGTTCCAGCTATCTATGGACATCCCAATATTAAAGGGGTTTTCTCGCTACAAAGATCATATCTCTAATGATGGGAACAGTAAAAATAAGTACTTTTGCATTACCTAAATCATTTAGTATAGCAGATATAAGCTAAACTGTGTGATTTCATTCAGCCTGTTGGGACATGCCCCCTGTGTTATGATTGGCTGCCTGCACTCTGTGCTTACTCCTCTCTGAGCTGTGTAAGGCCTTGTCCACACAGCACGGGTTTTCACCTGTTTTTTCAGACGGTTTTTGGTTTTGAAAAGTCTATAAACTGAGTGACAACTTTTATTATGGACCTCTGTAAAACCCGTGCAGCGGTCCCCACTGCACAGGTTTTTTTCAGACCGCCGGCAGTCTGAAAAACCTAGAGCATGTTCATTTGTCCACCCAGTTTTTAGGCAGAATATGAACATGTCTATGCGAAGGGGCAGGGCTTTCCTTCGCAAACCGCAGAGAAAAGCAGTCCTCCGGTGGTCGTGTGCACGGCCTGAAAACAGTGCAAATACCGGTTGGGATTTCCTACTGGTATTTGCACTGTGCCGTGTGAACGGCCCCTAAATTGAAAGTGAAACTAGGTGCCTCAGCTTTCTATGCTGACTGTGTTTGACGCTCTCTGAGCTCCTCTCCCAGCTCTGTGTAGGAAATGGGCAATTACTGAGTCTGTAGCTGCTAATTTCACTCTTCCCCCATATAACACAGCCTTATACCATCTGCTCCCCACTACACCACCTGCCTCATAACAGAGGGGGAGCAGAGGGCATTTCTCATTTGTTTCATCAGTTCAGGCGGTATGTAGAACTGCTTACAACAATGCAGGTGTTCTGGCTACAAGGAGCCTGTGCTGCCTGCGAGGGAGGTGACGGTTCTGCAGGCATGAGAACCATTGCAGGAGGGCTGCATAGCTGTGACATCCTCTCGCTTCCACAGCTCACACAAAACGATGTCACAACACGTCAGTGAGGAAACGCACTCCTACTGGGAGGAGAGACCCACCCCTGGATTTGAAGCTGTAAGAGAGATCAACAGCTCAAGTTTGCAAACACTTGTGATGCGAAAACCCCCAATAAGAGCATGTCCCCATGGCAGGTTTTTCAGTCGATATTAGACTTTTTGGATTTTAAAACCGACTGTAAACTTTTTTTTTTTTTTTGTCTTTAATTTTAATAGAAAATCCGTGCAGCAGTCCACACTGATGGATTTTCACACCCCCGGCGTAACTAAAAACTACATATCGGTGGTTGATGGGTCGGGTGAATCTGCAAAACCACGGACAGATCTGTCCCCCAGAACCACGTACACAATGAGATGTATATTTTAACCAGCCGTGTGGATGCAGCTGAAGTGTTACATGTGACACGCCAATTATGATGATGTGGCTTTACTTGTAGTATGTTGTGCCATAGACTCAGGCCACACAATATTAGGCACAGGGTAGTCGGCTACGTTTGCACACTATTCCTTTCATGTTGTTTTTTCTATTCAAACATATTACATAGAGTGGCCCATGAGCCTGGTTTTGCAGCAGATTTTGAAAAACTCCACTGTAGGTTTTGATGCATTTTTTCTTTTCTTTTTTATTTATTTATTTTTTTTTCCGTTTCTTGTTTCATTTAAACTATAATCGTACACTGTGCTGGCAAATAGCACAAATTTCTATCCACATGGCAGGTGTAGCATGTACATGCTGAATCCCCCAATATCTTCTAAAAGAAGCATGCACTGCTTGTAAGGCTATGTTCACACAACGGGTTTGGGCGCCGAAAACTTAAGTATTGAATTCTCTTTGGAAAATCCACCTGTGTAATCGCAGATGTCAGTGAGGATTTGATGCGGATTTTCAGCCTTCTATAGACTGAGGTGATTCAGAGCGGAATCTGCCTTAAAGGGGTTGTCTCACTAAAAGTATTGCTTTTTATGTTAAAGATCTTTCAGAAACAAGTCACTTTGCATTATATGTCCATTAAGAGTATGCTACCTATTCTGAGATATCCCCTCTTGTATGGGCTGCATCAGCTCCTCAGGTCACTATAGCTACAGACCTGTTTGATCTCTCGTGATAGACTGCCAGCGCTGGTTGCTATAGCTACAGGCCTTGCTTCTACTGCAGCCTAATAGAAGCCAGTAAACACGCCCCTGAATTCAAAATGAAACCAAAAAAACAGGAGTGAGGTAAGATGAATCAGTGTAGTGAGACAATCCCTTTAAGAATTGACATGTTACTTATTTTTCCTCACTTAGAATAAGCGCAGAAAATTAGCGGGATGCATTGTATGAAAGACAACATGGATTTTACATAGTCAGTGGGATGTACTCTGGGGCTTTTTTTTTTTTTTTTTTTTTTTTTTGTGGGGCAGAATTTGCCCCCAAAAAGTAGTATGAACATACTCTTAAAGGTGTTGCCTCACTACAGACAGTGATGGCATATTGCTAGAATGTGCCATCAATGAGACAGGTCCAGGTCCCACCTCCGGAAACCACACCGAGCCCCTAAATCTCTCCGTTCTGAACGGAGAGGTGGGTGGTGGGACTCTTCCATTTTAATGAATGGGGGCTCCAATGACAGCTAAGCAGTGCCGCTGGGCTAGACTCAAACTACCCCATGTCTATGGTAGAGTCCCGACCATGTCTCTGTTCAGAACAGAGAAATTTTGGGTCGTTTTTTAGGAGATAGGTCTTGGTCCCAAACGTGGGACTCGCACCTATCAAACATTGTTGGCATATCCTAGTGATATGCTATCATTGTCTGTATTGAGACCACCCCTTTAATATTTGTGGGTAGTCTTAACACTTGCAGGCTAGCTAAAGTAACATTCAGTACATGTGTGGTCTACCTCTGGTAGTGTCATGTATGTCGCAGGCATGACTGTGAGCCAGGCACTCCCTCAGTGGTCAGGAACATGCATGTATGGCAGAGGCCAGTGACTGGCTGGAGCGTCACATCAGTAATGAATGTTAATCTAATAAGAGCACAGAATCACACCATTGCACTCTAAAATATAATAATTAAGACAAATGTTTAACACACCCTAAAAGACCAACTTAAAAACGAGGGGAAAGGAGTAACGACCCAAAAATGAGCAATAAACCATATACGATAAAAATATCTTAAAGTGCTCAATTTAATACCAATACAAGAGACGTTTGGAATATAGCCAGGGATGCGATTCCCATGCGTATCGCTGCTTAGTGCAGATACATAGATATACATACCTTACCCTTATAAATCATAGGTCATGCCATTATGCAACAGGTTCTGACAGGTTCATGGCTTTGAAAACAGTAGGCGTGCTAGGATTAAGGCTTGTGTTTCTCATTACACATTGCTGACGACCGGGGATCATCTTATTATGTAGGCGTATATCATCTAGACCATGTTTGTCTATAGGGAGAGAGATGTCAGTCAAGCTGAGGGGATGAGGAGAAGCCTCACATCGGACTCATTTCCCCACACCTTGCGTAACTTAACTGAGTGTTTTACCCGATGCATTTTGGAGTAAAACACACAGGGTTATGATTGGATAACCTGCAGCTATTTCATGGTACCAGTCGTTCGGGTAGCATAAAGTAGCTGACAGTTTTTCTTTAAGTACTTGGAACTGTCTTCTACCACCTAAAGCATCTGTCTTGGGTGATCATTGCAGTTCATTTAAACAAATGTAGGTATATATTTTCAATGAGGAGAACAGCATCAGCATAAAAGTAGGAGCGAAGGTGCACTGTATTTTTCCACTGCCTCAGCAAACATTCCAGAATTTGATGCAGCTTAATAAGAGGATTAGGCAGATAGCCCCACTTCACCAACTCCTGGATGTTCCTCTGTCAGGCTTTCCAATATGCTGCTAGTGTCAGATGAAAGGGCCACTAGACATGCCACTTGGCAGGCTTGAAATCTTACATGTAACTTGAGCACCTCCCTCAGTATGATCACCTGATATACTGTGAGAACTAGGAAGGGCTTTCTTTTCAGCCCTTTTGTCTTGGCTTTTTGGACAAATGTTTAGTGTACCCAGATACTTGTAGCATTATTAGCCTCTCACTGACTAGAACCGGTGTGATGCTTTTTCTTCTAATAATCTGTAGCACTCAATCTAGCATGGGCAAATTATTATTTTTTTTTCTTGAACAAACCGAATTAAAAGAGCTCTAGACCTAAACCTTATCGCACTATATTAAAGGTTTTAGTTATTCCTGTTTGATATAGTGTAATGTAGACTGGATGATATATATATATTTTTTTAATACTATTGAATAGAAACTACCATTTCACATTTGCGGACAAACAATCCAGGAACTCAAGACAGTTATGGCACTCGGTTTATTTTTATTTTTTTGGGGGCAATCATTTAGCTTTGTCAGAGTTTTGATCCTAAAGATTTTAAACTCCATCCTGTTCTTTTTCTGTTAAGGTTAATATTGAAGAAGGAAAATACAGAAGTCATCATTTGACACGTTTATTATATGAGAATTTTTTGAAGCTCAGAAATAAGTGAAGCTGAAATATGAAAAAAAAAAAAAAAAAGTATGCATGCTAATTGTCAGAAATGAAGTCCTACTTTTAGAATTTTGAGGAATATGTATGAAGTGGGGAAGATGAAAAGAAGTCAGAATTTGAAAATGAAGAATGAAGAAAGAAATTAAAATGAAGTTAAGATAAGAAGTAATCTGGGATCATAAAGCTCTACGCTAAGTAATTACTAGTCTGTTTCTGTGTCCCTGTATATATATCAAATTATATGCATGCATTATCTGTTAAAGAGAGCATACAGGGTTAAACACGTTGGTAAAAATGGGGCCATAATTACATTTGTCCCTCAGACTCCTAGTGAAGACTATCTAAAATCGACTTCAAAGTTTTTTTTTTTTTTTTTTTTTTTTTTTTTTCTTTAATGCAATGCTAATTTGTCATTGGTAGTAAATGCTTTGTTTGTATTCAGGAATCTCGATCTGCTTCAAGAAGTGGAAGTGCGCGACGCTCAGGCAAGTCGGCAAGCCACTCTCCCAATCGTTCACCTGCACGATCTCGGTCTAAAGAGGGGTCAAGACGTTCAAGATCCAAATCTAGGTCGAGATCTGAATCCAGGTTTGTTTTCAGGATTGAGTGATAGATTCATGCGCATAATTTGTATGTTTCCAATGAGCAAATGAGTTTTGCTGATGGGGAAACAAATGCCATAATTCATTTCCCCTCCTATCCCTTTTTAAGATCCAGATCAAGGAGAAGTTCTCGTCGTCACTATACAAGATCTCGGACTCGTTCAAGATCTCACAGAAGATCAAGAAGCCGTTCATATAGCAGAGATTATCGAAGGCGTCATAGCCATAGCCATTCTCCTATGTCAAATCGTAGACGTCATGTTGGTAATAGAGTAAGTTTTTTTAAAAAAAATTGCTACTAAGTGATATGTTCAAAATGTCACAAAGATCTAATGGATAGAATGTTAACTTGAAGTATCTTTACTCTCTAGGCAAACCCTGATCCCAACTGTTGTTTGGGTGTATTTGGCCTAAGTCTTTATACCACAGAGCGTGACCTAAGAGAAGTGTTTTCAAAATATGGTCCAATAGCTGATGTTTCCATTGTGTATGATCAGCAGTCAAGGCGCTCCAGAGGATTCTCATTTGTGTATTTTGAAAATGTTGATGATGCAAAAGAGGTAGGCATATAATGTAACTTTCTGTAGTTCTCAATATGGCGGGAAACTTAGGATATTTTTTTTTTTTTTTTTTTTTTTAAAGCAGTAATGAGGTCTGAGGAAATCAGTACTGTTTCTAAATAATAAGAAAATAAAAACAACCCTAAACATAACACAATACACTGGTATCCATATGCATAACCTAATCACATACACCTATGTAATTAGGTAAGGTCTGGAGTAAGAGGTGAAGAAAACAAATTCTGTCCTGGTACAATGCTGCTGGATCGTCACACAGTCCCTGTCCCATAAAGCCTGAGAGAGAGAATTAGACAGGATAAATTCATCCCCCAACTCAGGCGCACAGTTACCAAAGGAGTATTCGGGGCATGGTGTCATGATATTGCTGAGGTAAAACTCCCAGATTATGGGATATGGACAGAGTGCCTGCTAGGTGAGAGAGAAGATGTAGACAAAAGGTTGCATGATATTTTTGAGAGGTGTAAAAGTTAACTATAAACTCCTGCCATTTGTTTAATTTAGAGCATTGGGTTTCCTTAGTCCTAATAATGTCCATTTCGAGATGATGATTGACCACCTGGATCACTTCGTGCAATGTTGGGATGGTTGGTTCCAACCATTTGGCCAAGAGGCATCATTTAGAGGCTAATAAAAATATATGCAGAATTGGATGGTTCTTAAAATGTTGGGATAAATTATGGAACAGGAGCTATCAGTACTGTTTTTAAGCAGCCTACAATGACCACTTCTGTCTCGGCAGGCTGTCCATATGTGCTAGTATGCTAGCAGGGATCTTGCAGGCAGAAAAAAAAATAAATACAGAAAATGTAAGTTAGTTGGTAGTGTTCATTTTTCTACTTTCATATTTTGTGGCTTTTGCAGGCAAAGGAGCGGGCCAACGGCATGGAACTGGATGGGCGAAGGATAAGAGTTGATTTCTCCATTACTAAAAGGCCTCATACACCTACACCAGGGATTTATATGGGACGTCCAACCTAGTAAGTATAATGGATGAGCTAGTTTGTCTTCCTGTTCTGTGTATAAGCCTAGCCTCTTGTACATTGCTGTCCAATACAGGTTCTGTACTATGTGTGTGTGTGTATATATGTGTGTGTGTATATATATATATATTATATTTATTTTTATATATATTTATTATATATATTATATATATATATATATATATAATTTCTTACCTCTTATGACTTCTAGTGATGCTGTGATTATCAAGAATCTAGTATCCATTCTTATAACTTAGGAGGACTGTTGTCCATCTGTATAAGTTAATTTGTCAAGATGTGCCTGCATATTTACTGCCTTCTACCACTTTTCTACCAGATACTTGGTCTAATTCTTCACTAGTGTATTTCTTGCCAAAAAAACAATCCTTAGGCTGTGTCAACAGGCAGTTTGTTGCATATTTTGCAGCTTCATTCCTAACCCAAACGGAGTGGAACCTACACAGAGAAAGTGTAATGGAAAGGGTGCTTGTTCTGTGTTTTTTAGAATTGTCCTTGGTTCTGGCTTAAATACTGCTGCCAAATATGGGTAAAGGGAAAAAAAGTGAAACCAGCCTTTCTGAGTTCTGCTTTTTATCTATAGTGGGTTTAATAGCTAAGCTTTGCCAAGCGAAATTGCAAAGGAATTTAAAATGGGGACCGGGGACTGAAAGATTATTGACCTTTCACCCTCCATCCCTTGTGAATCTCCGGTAATAAAGCTATTTTGCCAACAAAATGCCCAAGCAACAATATACTAAAAAATAAGCATTGTATAACTTATTTTGGAGAAACCTAGATTTATTGGTGCTTTCACACACATCAGCTTCTTTCTGGCTTTCAGTGAAATTGTTAAAAAAAAAAAAAAATCTCAGACACTTTGGTTTGTGACACCATTCCTCAACCTCCCCTTTTAAGGTTTGCTCACAACAGATTTAAACGCAGATTCCACATTGATTTCATTGTCAAAAATACTCATGCTAACGGGTGTCTATTCTTTGGAATAGCTAGTTCCTGTTGTAGTTCACACAGTGAACTACTGTGATTCTCCACATCACTGATTTAAAATTCATGGTGTGCGGGGGGGGGGGGGGAAGAATAAACAGAATTTGAGGGGGAAGAGCTACCGTAAATCCTAAACCGATTTACAAGGACTTGGAAGAGATATGGTAGCTTTAGACCTCCATTTGAAAATTTACCTTTCCATCAGTGCATCCCTACATTAGTCTATAAAGCTCTGTTTTTTTGCTTGTTGCACCCACTTCCCTGCAGTTCAGCCTTCTCTTCACGTCTCATCAGTTTCTATCTTGAAATTGGCGGGTTTCAGATGCTGTTATATGCTATTCTGTCTCGTTACCACATCACTTGGGCAGTAAAAGCCCCATATCCTCTCTTCCTGCTGGGAAGATAATGTAATTACTCTAAATAAATGAACATAATGGTCAAGGGAGCCTGAACAGTATACCTGTGTGACTGGATCCTCTCTAATCCTTAACTGTGATAGGAGTTTCTGTTCACCCTTGGGCAGAGCTTGTGTGAACAAACGAATCATAGAAATATATTGATATTGGGTGACCAGTTAAAGAATGCTAACGCCTACTGTTCTTTCTTATCATGATCCAGTATGAGCACGTCCCAGGGTCCCTAAGGGGCCTTGCAGGGGGACCGCTCCGTGACGCGCGCTCCCCCCTCCGCACCTCTGCTAATCGCTGCTAACGCCCGGCCGTTACAGTGCGAACGGGCAGCGCCGCCCGCCCGCGCTGTTTAAACATTCAGATGCCGCTGCAAAGATGGCCACGGCGTCTGAATGAATGAAGATCTTCAGGGTGATCAGCCTCGCCGCAGCATACCTGCAGCGATCCGACACCCGGACATGGCAGCAGGGAGCTCCCGTCACTCCCATGTCCTGGTTTGCCCCACTTCCGTCTGCAGACAGGAAGTGGGGAAACCGCCATCTTGGTACAGTCTAATGCATTGTCAAGCACCCTAAGTGGACTCAATGTTAAAGTGTAAAAAAAAAAAGTTTTAAAGTACAAAAAAAGTATTAAAAGTTCAAATCACCCCACTTTCCCCATTTTACAAATAAAAAGAATAAAATAATAAAGTTACACATTTGTTATCGCCACGGCCGAAAAAATCCGATCTATAAAAATATAACATTTATCCTGTACGCTGAACACTGTAGAAGAAAAAAATTCCAAACACCAAAATTGCGTTTTTTGGGCCATTTTACGTCACTTAAAAAATAAAATAAAAGTGATCAAAAAAGTTGCATGCAATCCAAACTGCTAGCGATAAAAAGTACACTTCAGCCTGCAAAAAATACACCCTCAGTGACATCCGTAGGTGTTAGTGCAAAAAAGTTATTGGTCGCACAAACTGGCGCCACAGCGCAAATTTCAAAAAATAGAAAAGGTTTGGAATTTTTTTTACGGTACCAAAACATAACGGAAACCCTACATGTTTGGTATTGTCGGATGCGTAACAACCTGTAGAATACAGATAACACATTGTATTGACCGAAGATTGAACGGCATAAAAGCAATACACCCGCAAACATGGCGAAAATAGGGGTTTTTTTTCACAATTTGTCTCACCTGAAATTTTTTTTGTGGTTTCCCAGTATATTCTATAGTACAGTGAATAACACCATTAGAAAGGACATCTTGTCCTGCAAAAATAAAAGCCCTCATACGTCTATGTAGGTGAAAAAATAGTTATGGCTGTTGGAAGGCGAGGAGGGAAAAACGAAGGTGTCAACAACAAAATAACGCCAGGTCCTTAAGGGGTTAAACATGAAGGTGAAGGTAACGACTATTTCCAAATATATTGCTGTTCTGACTTTGCTTCTTTTCATGGTTAGGGCAGATCTTATCTCCTGTTTGTGCATAGTCTCTGAAACCGCATGGTGAGAATACCCATTTAGATAAATATTCTTCACCAAACTGAACAATGAGAATCTCATTGATGTCCGATGGGTGTAGATCTCAGCTTTGCTGTTGAGATGGCATAACTATGTAAATAAAGATGCCCTATTTTATATTGGCATAGTAGAAGAAATCCCTCTGCTCAGGTGGGTTTAGTTCTAGGGGAAACGTATTAAAAATGATGGGTATGATACTGTATGCTCATTGTGAAAAGGGTGTTCTCACCGTGCAGTTTCACAGAGCCACAGCCAATATGGAGCCGGTGCAATAAGAGCAGAGCGAAAGTCAGTAAGCTAGGGAAGCCAGTGTGCACAAGCAGGTGATAAGATCTCCTTTATCTCTGAAACCAAGCAAATTTGTAACAGCATTGTATTTGGTAGTAATCTGTATTTGCCTTTGCTTATATGTTTGAAGCTGATAATTGTGGTTTAAAAAAAAAAACCCTTTAATGGAGCATTGGGGTGCATTCCCACATTGCTATGGAGTCTGATTTATGCCTTGCTTTTCACATCGGATAACTTGCTATGCTTTTGAAGTGTGATCGTTCATTTTGTGTTTGCTTTGCCTTCTAACGTAGTGGCAGTTCTCGCCGAAGAGACTACTATGATCGCGGTTATGACCGGGGAGGATATGATGACCGAGATTACTACAGTCGTTCATCCTACAGGTACCGTCATGTTTTTTTGAGGGGTCGGGTTGGAATTCCAATGCTTATCGAAGGCTTTTTTTTTTTTTTTGGAATATCTTTTTATAAAGGCCTGTAGGGTGGTGGGGGGGCTACAATACAAAAGTTAGATGTCTTTTCCATTAACTACTTTTTAAACATAGTTTCCATCTATACAACACTAATTTCTCGCTAGAAGTTTAGGAGACTATGAATGAATGGCTGCACTTTAAAGTGAAATGCTAGGCAGTGGCCTGAAATAAGACTCATAATCTGCATACAGCTTTTGCAGTGGTATTTTTATGTAACTATGACTTCTGCTGTAAACTTAGGGCATGGAGGGGAAGCAAACCAATTAATATGGCATAAAATAGGTAAGTAGTTTTTTCAACCTCTGTCATAAAGCATTATTGATTTGACTTAATATTCCTCATTTCAGAGGAGGCGGAGGCTGGCGTGGCGGTCAAGACAGGGATCAGTTTTCTAGGTAATCATTTGCTTGACTTAATATTATAATTATTATTTTTTTTTCCCCCCAGAACCTTGAGTGTATTTTTTCCCCATCTTGGTTGTAGAGCGCATCCCTGACTTGTGCATGGTTTATAGTTTTACATATTAATGGGAGACCCAATTTTCTAATATGGGTATTACAATTTCTCCTCATTTTACCTGTTTTATACCAATGTAAATTCCTGTCTAGGGAAAAAAAATTGAAAAATTGTAGTCCACATCCTGACCATAGTAATGGTTCCTCTGGAGTTACTGCATGGACTAAACATGTCAGTCATGTGATCTTCTGACATTGATGGCAGCTGGACATCTGTTGGTTAACCCAGTTGGGATAATGATTAACCTGATCATTCCAGCAACTACTTTGTTTTTACTGGTGTGCGATTCTTGCATGCCTGGATACCAGGGGTTACATGACTGTTGACTTCATACAGTTAGTCCATTGAAGCTTATTGGGCTATAATTTTTTTTTTCTCCTCCTAGACAAGACTTACTGTATTGCTAAAGTAAGAACAGAATTTTTAATGTTTACATTATAAAATTGTATGGTTTCTTATACACAATTTACAGACCCCTTCACCTGGCATGATGTATTGAAGAAATGACTAGATAAGAGAATAGCTTGATTGTCTAGGCCCAGCTAACTTTTATCCTGTGTAAATTTTTCTTTTAACAGAAGGCGATCTCCTTCACCTAATTAGCGAGGGGATACAGGGCTGATCCAGGTCTCGTTCTTACTCTCCCGTAAGTTGCTTTTTTAAACCCTTTTTTCCCTGTTTTGCCGAAATTTGTGCCAGGAAATGCACACAAAGCTGCTAAAAGGCCTGTGTGATAGAAGTGTCTAGGAGTTGATACATTTCCATTTGAACTAGACCAGTCACGTTTTAGTTGGTGTCTAGCATCTATGCAAGAAAGACTGACAACTGAATTAAAATACCTGCTAGTAATCTTGATGTCTCATTAGTGAAGTTCTCTTAACTTCCTTAGAATAATAAAAACAAATATTTGAAACTATTTTGATATTTAGTAGTGGAGACTCATGAACTGTAATCTTGCCGCATTTCCATTGGATAGGGACACATAGCATTTAAAAGTTAAATTTTCTAACAAGCCTGCAAAGAAAGCAATTGTTTGAAGTTTATTTTTCCTTTCCCCCTTCTGTTTCAGGTCGTTATTAAAATGGAGTGGATTCAATCAGTTTAGTAAATTTGTTTATACATACAGTAAAACTCAGAAGTGATTTTACAACCTCTACATCTTGAACTTTTTTGGGCAATTTTTGTAAAGAGGAAATTGTAGACATGACTGGCAGATGTGCATGTTTTGTTTTTTTTTTTTTTTTTTTTGTCTTGTTTTACAAGAAACACTTTTTTATTCTATTTGAAGCATTTTTTTCTCAGTCCATAGTTTGGTTATTAATGCTATTTTTTTTCCTGACATTAAAGTTATGCCTGTACAACTATTTGACTTTTGTATGCATTCCCTTCCAAATGTGTTTACTATATGCATTACTTCTGATAGTTTTGTCCCTCAATACATCAAAGAGGAACTTCTTGACAAGTGGAGCTAGCTGCAACTGCTGCTGTGCCCCTTTGACACTGTTGTTCTAACCTGCTTAATCGGCGTAAATGTCGTTGATAGGCACCAGTCTATAATATGGAGAGGTGGTGACTTAAAAAGCTGTTAGTTTTGAGGGGCAGCAGCTATCTGTAGGTGCTGTTAGCTACCCATTAAGGGGACTCACAGATCTGTACAGATGATGTTTTTAAGAAAATGGTAAAAAATAAAACCTCTAGCAAGGGGTATGATGATTTTACTGACCAGAGGATTGACAGGGATGATTTGGATTTGTTGAAATTTTCTTCATAGCCCCCCCCCTCTCCCCCCTTGTAATTTTAATTCCAGTGTCTGATAGACTGGCCATATTAAAATGGAAGCCGATTTGTTCACTTTAATTTTTCAGCTATAGCTTTGTGCGCTGAGAAACACATTCCAGAGGTGCACCTCTGCCTACTTTTTCCAATTTTTGTCAATGATCTCCCTGCAGACCGCCACACTAGCTTTGTGATTTGAGTCCTATTCTCCCCGCCCCCTCTTCAGTTACTTGCCAAGAGCCGTTTGAGACTTCTGGCTTTTGGAGAAGTGGCTTCACTCTGACATTGTTGTAGCTTTTGAGTCTAAGATTTATCTGCTTAGCAATATTGTATGTGTATGTGACCTGTGTTTTTGAGTCTGAAAAGTAAAGGCAAGCCTATAAAAGCAGCATTGGTGGCCCATGTGGTATAAAATGTGTAATTGTGCACCCCTCTAAATGTACAAATACCCTTGCTTTCTTTGTGTAAAGTATTTTTAAATAAATGTTTTTGAACAAAATTGTATAATTCTACATGACTTTTTTTATAAACCTCCGTTTTTTTGTTTTTTTTTTTTTTTCAATTTGACTTGTGATGGGTAGGTATGTTAGATGGCGTATTCGGCGTGTAGTACACCCTAATATGGCAAATTAATAGCATCAGTGTGAATTGGGGGGTGTGAAAATATGCACTGGCGGGGGGGGTGCTTAAGCGGATGTATCGCAGCAGTGTGGCTCCCGCTGCTATCTTTATTTCCTTTGGGCATGGCCTCAATCGTGTCCCGGATTGAAGAGGAGTGTGTCGTTGGAGCCAGCATAAAACAACTTAGTCTAGGAAAAGCCATGACGAGACGCGGAAAGAATCAGCAGGGGAAAGGAGGAGCAGTTTCCAACATGGCAACGGTACAGAACGTGGCAAAGGTTGTGTATGTGGCAGAGGCTCGGTGGAGCGCTTTGCGCACTTAGCCATTACACAGCTGCAAACTGAGGGAGCCATAGACAATGTGCAGGCAACGTACTTTTCCCAGTATTTCTCATCCGCCATCTGCATCAGCCTCAGATAAACATGCGAGTGGGCAGGCAATAGCAGGAGAGAGCACTACAGCACAAGTGCAGGAAGCGTATGACACTGAGGGAACAAAAACCCCAACTATGCAGGACTTTTACTCAGCCATCTACCTGTGTAACATCAATCTTAATATCCTAACCTCCCATATAGGAGGCTTGATAGAAGATATGTCTAATGTGAAACAGGATATGTGCAAAATTATTTAATGGGGTACAGGCAGCTGAGAAAAGGATCAGTGCCCAAAAGTATGCAGTTTGCCCATTGGTGAAGGACCTTGCCGTTTCTAAAAATATCTCTACCCTTTTTCCCAAAGTAGATGACCTTTGAAAATAGGTCCCACAGGAACAATTACGTCTGGTAGGAGTAGAAAGCGGAAGGGCGAGACCCTGTATTATTTTTAGAACCTGGTTATCTTGGGAAGGACACACCTGTTTTATTTAAGCTGAGAGCAGCCTGAGGAAAAATCGAACATGTTTGTTGGTGGTCCACATGTAGCTATATTCCCGGACTACCACATAGTTGTGGAAACGACATGCCCAATTTGTAGCCTCAAGTGTTGACTTAGGAGCCTTATCTGTCTAATTAAAGATGTATCCAGCCATGTTAAGAATTGCTGCACTTGGCACAACGCTTTCTTTTAATAACCCTAAGAGTGCTCTCGATTGGCTGGATTTTAACGAGCAGGCCTTGACAACAGCCAAGCCACAGGATAAATGGAGTTGATTTACAGATGCTTTTACACTATTGTATGATTGAGTCCTCTCCTACTTTCTTGCTTCTCATCTGTTAGGCTATGTTCACACAGCAATTATTGGGACGTATCTCGCGCCGTACTTTGCTAAATTTCGGGGCGAGATTTCGTCCCCGTCATTTACGGTAATCCACAGTTCTTATAGAGAATACTCCAAGCGGGGAGAGAAGTGACATGTAAATTATTCACGGCATATACGTGCCGTGAATAATCAATGTCTCTGAGGTCGGCGGCTGCCGCCGCGCAACCGCCTTCCCAATCCCCCACCCCCCCCGCTCCCAAGCACACGGCGTAATTGAGGGCAAAATAGTCCCTTTCAATTTTCACCTGTGAAATAACCTAACATATAGATAAGTACTATGGTACTTATGGGCCCCCGATCATGCCCCGCTAATAATGCTAGCGGGAGCGAAGTGTTGAGACTGAGCAAAAGAAGTTTGGGTTACTGTATGCCCTCTATGCTTGACTGATGCTCGAGAGGTCTGAGTGTCCTTTTCCCTTTTGGAAGGAAGGGATTTATATCTATACTTATTGTATTTTGCATTTTTTGGTTTAACAGTTATGAAGGTTGGATCCTTTTTAATAGAAGAACCGATTGTCTTTGAGAAATCTGATCTAGGGCCTTGTGCAAATCTATTCTGGTTGTTGAAAACTTCAACCACTCATTCCTATTATGTTTTTGATTAATGTTGTAGCTTGGAATGTAAGGGTATGTTCACACGAGTTAAAGGGGTTTTGCCAAGAAGTGAGTTCCTCACCTAACAGGCTCATACTCTTAAGGCTTGAAAAATGGGCGTTGTGTTCAAAAACACAAGTACCTCCTCTGATGTCATTACTCCACCACCTCCCATGCACATTCCTGATATTCAGTCTCTGTACTTAAGCAAACATGTTATTTGTCTAATCCACAGGGGATAACTGTATTGTGCACAAGTTTCTCCCTCTTATCTGCTCAGGAGCGAAGATAATATCCGAGCAGGCAGCGTCTTTCGTTTGTTCATGAACTGCTGTGAGGGGGGCTGAGTAGGGAGCGTCTGCGTGTTTACTTAATTACATTACAACCAGTGGATTCTCTATACAAAAAACGCAGGATCTTTTCTCCCCAGTCCCTTCAAAGCTCATTCATGTTCCCGGCCATCAGATAAGTGCAAACAACGCAAGCATGGCTAGATCGGCTCCTGTCTGCTCCTGGTCGTGTCTAATGTAAAGGGACGCGTTAAAGATGAGCTCGCGGCTCGGGATCTGCCATCCTCTCTGGACGAATTGATTCGGCTGGCCACCCGGATCGACATTCGCTTGGCGGAGAGACAACAAGAGCTCCGTCTCCAACGCGAGTCTACTCGACCACGCCGGCCACTTCTTTGGGGGCTGTCCGGTGCGTCCGGGAACCTCTCGCACCTGGGGCTCGCAGGGGAGGCATCCCTAGGTGTCAGTGCGGCCTCTCCCCGTCTGACCATTCCGGTACGTTGTGGAACTTCGCCTGACAGTACCTTTCAGGCCACCGCCTTCCTGGACTCTGGGTCCGCTGGTAACTTTATTAGCCATGCACTGGTGTCTAAGTTCCGGCTTCCCGTGCCCCCCCTGCAGAAAACCATTTTTGCTCCTCTGTCAGTGGCGAATGCCTCAAGGATGCCTTCGGTTCTGCACTGGCCCCTCACCCTGCAGATTGGCGAACCG
>JAODAL010026901.1:0-55899 GCA_025379985.1 Phyllomedusa bahiana
AAAACTTTAAAAAAAATTTAAATTCTGTAAACAAATGTCAGTTCCCAAAAAACATTCTAATGAAGTCACTGTACAAAATAGCATAGTGCCACTTTGTGATTGGGGTAAAACGGGTTTTTAGGGTCCTTGGCCCAGGACAGGTTTCTATGTCCAGTGAAACTAAAATGGTGGTTGAAACTCCTTTTCCGCATTTTTTAAAATTGGGGGTCATGCGGGTTTTTGGGCTCATGCTTGGCCCAGGACAGTATGTCAATGTCCAGGAAATTAAAATGGTTGAAAGACCCCTTTTTCCCACACTTTTTAATTGGGGGTCGGACGGGTTTAATGGTTATACTGGGGTTTTCAGACGGTATAGTCAAGCCCCCCCAGTTCAACTAAAATGGTGGTTCAAAACCCCTTTCCCGGCACTTTTTAATTTGGGGGGTCAGACAGGTTTAAGGTCATACTGCGGTTCAGGACAGGTATAGTCAATGTCCAGTTGAACTAAAATGGTGGTTGAAAGACTCCTTTTTTCGGCATTTTTTTAATCGGGGGCATGCAGGTTTTTGGGGCTAAGCGGGTTTCCAGGACAGGGTATTAAATGTCCATTAAAGTAAAATGTGTTTCAAATTTTTACCCTTTTCTGGCACTTTTTAATTTGTGGGTCAGCGGGTTAAGGGTCAGCTGTGGTGCGACAGGGATGTGAATGGTCTGTGATTTTTTTTCTGGGGTTTTTAAACCTAATTGTCTTCCCTAAATGTAGCACGTCACAGTTTGCTGTTGTGGATGTTTAATTTCCCAGCTTCCCACCCCTGTTTGGGTGTAATAATGAAGGTGTTGTTCCTTCCCCATAGACTTTAATGGTCATCGGCGTAATCTATTATCGATATCGGTATCTATTGAAAAATTCCGATATCGACTACGAACCCTGACGATAGCAACGAATCGCTCATCATAAACATGATGCAACGCAAAATTACTGCCGAACCCTCCCCTCTTTTTTTGGGGGGGTCTAATATATCATTTTTTTAACAGAACAGGGTTTTGTCATAATCTGTGAATCATCGATTCGATGTAAAAGGGGGCTCTTTTACGATATAGTACATCTTGGGCCCCCAGCTCGTTCTTCCCCGGCGCTGCATTATCTTTCAGTGTGTTCCCACTTCAGTTTTTTGGGCAGTTTTTCCTCGAACTGCCCCGGAATAAAAATGTGAAACGCTTCTAAAAGCAGCGGGTGCACCTGTGTGTCCTACAAAAAAACACATTGTACAAAACCAAAACCCGCTCCCTATGCATATTTGAGCATAGCAAAATGTTCTACAACACCCTACAGGCTCTCCGCAGCCAGAAATTTTTTTATTAACGCGATTCACCCATCTCTAAACCCAATAGACAGACCGCTCTAGAAAAACCAAATTCCCCAAAGACTTTTTGAGACACTTTTGGGGGTTAGATCAAAGGCATTTCAAAAGATCAAGACCCCAAAGAGGATGATTTTGTTGCTCTGACACCAACGTGATCCCCCAAGAGGAGGAGAAGGGAAGGGGTCATTGCCAAAAAATCCCAACACAGCTGTGCCTCGCAGTCCCTGTGGCTTCTAGCCCCAAACTTAGGATGTTGACTGCAGGAAGAGAAGTCACTTGTAATGATAGACATTGGGGATCCAACATGGTCTTTTGAGCGAGCGGGCGACCCAATCTCAAGGGAGGAGGAGGTGATGGGGTAGTGTCAGGCGACCCGGGCCTCAAAAGGAGAGTGCGGTCGCACAAGTCCACTGACTTAATCCTCACCGGGTCAGGTGGCAGGGGGAACATGTACGGGGTTTTTCACTGCAAAGGGCCCAGGAACTGTGAACCCTGGTTTTATTCAAAAAGCCCAGTTTCGCCGACCGACGTTAATCCCGGTTTTTCTTTCAATACGTTAGTAGGGGAAAGAATCTAAAATTTAAACCCAAATTTCAACTGAACAGGACATGCATGTAAAGCATGAATTGCTGGGGAAGAATCATTTGGAAAAAAAAGGCAACACAGGTCCTGGGTTTCCCCAAACCCCCGGGGGACATTTCTGCCTCCACCAGTTCCAAGTCCAAGAGGTCCTCTGCTGCCGATGTGTTGGAGCAAGCACCATCCCCAGTCCCAGACACTGTCGGACGATTCCCACCAGAAGCAAAACAGTCTAAACCTTCCCCTTCCACCAGTCTGACCTGCACACCATACAGCAGCCAGTCAACCAGCCAGCCTGCTGTGTACCAGGTGTGGGAGCAGAAGAAACACTTTCACCACAGCGATCCCAAAGCCAAAAGCCTGAATGATGGCATTGCCAGGCTGTTGGCTTTGGAAATAGTGGCTCTCCGACTGGTGCACACAGATGTGTTCTGCCACGTCATGGCCCTGGCATGGTAACTGGCACAGGTGGCAATACTGCAGTGCAGTACTCCTGTCAGGGGCCCTAATCAAAAAAGGACCCAGTGATATGTTAAAAAATAGGAACTAGTAATTGATTTATCTGCATGGGGCCCTGAAACGATTAATAGATGACTGATGGCAGCCCTGGCTTCCACTGCACCCCCTATAACTACTGCCCTGCCAGCGAAAACCCAATGTTCCCCCCAAAGGGATTCCCCAGCGCAACAATATATGACTGTTCTTGGGGCCTGGTAAAAAAAAAAAAAAGATAAGTTACCTTATCCATTCCAAAACCGTGTCTCTTAGGGGTCAAAGGGGCCCCTGGCAGCTGCTAGCCTGCACCTCCCATAGCTACACCTCCCATCTTTTCATTTAACCATTAAAAAGGAATTAAAATTTTTTTAGCCTGTGAAATTTTTTTTTCTTCACTAAGTTGTTCCCCGTATCCATTTTACTGTTATGTAGTGTACTGTTATTGCAGCTTCTCATCACCTGTATGGGTATAGAAATTAACCAGAACATCTTCTCCCATTGACTTTGTTGGAGTTCGAAGTTTGAACTTCGAACCGAACTTCTCAAAATTTTGAGGGTTTTACCCAACTTTTTTAGGTTCGCTCTCTTAGTTGTAAACTCTCACAAGCAGACCTTTCTATCTTTATTTTGTTTATAGGTTTGTTATGTAATGGTTGATTTTGTCTGTACCTATATTCTCTGCATTGTAAAGTGCTGCAGCATATGTTGGTGGTATATAAATGAAGATTATTATTATTAGTAATAAAAAAATTGTAACTCTGATTTTATTTTACTTCGTATTATGGCTAAGGTTTTTATGGACACGGTAACCGTGTGCAATTGTTATTGTTTTGCATAATAAAGCTTATGTAATGGAAAGAATGGTGTGTTTCATTTTATTTTTGGTACACTTTTTATGTAAAGTACTAGACAGCAAGAACAATAAATTACAGGAGCAGTTTCTATGGTCATAGATAAGGAGTGTGAGCAGGGCCGGACTGGGAATAAAAATCAGCCCTGGCACTAAGCCCCCAGCAGCCCACATACAATATCCGCTTAAAAAATTCCCATTGTTCTCGCACCTCACCACTTTCTAAAATAAACTACACTATAAAGCTGCTTTCACACAGAGCGTTTTTGGTGCATTTTGTGCAGAAAGGCAAAGCAGTTAATGCTGAACATTTCTTCACAAAAAAAAAAACACATCAAAAAATGCACCAAAACCGCTCCGAGTGAGAGCCCCCTACACACAAGTAAAAAAGAAACAGTGGTGCAGAGAAACTCCTGATTCAACATAGAAGTAAAATGACCCCTGGCAGCAGGGACTCACCGGAGACGTCATCTCTGATGGGAGTTGTTTTCTTCTCCTTTTCTTCTCCTTCTGGCAAAAACCTCCATGGCGTCTTCCCATGTTGTTCTCTTCCATTTCTTTCTCTGTCCGGTACAGTGGTAGTGGTCACTACTCGTCCCTGTAGAATTTACAACAAATACATCTTAGACTCCTCTCTCTTCTAGCACTTTCCTATCAATTCCCCAAACAGCGTGTGTTAGACCCTAAAAATTAGAAATTAAAAAATGACAGATAAGTGGCAGGCAGTGACAGTATGCAGGCAGGCAGGGCCAGTAAACAGGCAGACAGGGCCACTTATAGGCAGACAGGGACAGGGACAGTATATAGGCAGCCAGGGCAGTGTATAAGTAGGCAGGGCTATTAAAGGCAGCGTATAGGTCGGCAGTGCTATTATAGGCAGCCAGGGCAGGGTATAGGCAGCCAGGGCAGGGTATAGACAGCCAGGGCAGGGCATCATATAGCCGGGCAGGGCATCATATAGCCAGGCAGGGTATAGGTAGCCAGGGCAGGGCATCATATAGACATGGCAGGGTATAGATAGCCAGGGCAGGGCATCATATAGCCAAGGCAGAGTATAGGTAGCCAGGGCAGGGTACCATATAGCCAGGGCATCATATAGGTAGCCAGGGCAGGGCTTCAGATAACCAGGGCAGGGCATCATATAGGTAGCCAGGACAGGGCTGTATATAGGTAGCCAGGGCAGGGCTGTATATAGGTAGCCAGGGCAGGGCTTTATATAAGTAGCCAGGGCAGGACTTTATATAAGTAGCCAGGGCAGGGCTTTATATAGGTAGCCAGGGCAGGGCAATTATAGGCAGCCAGGGACAGTAAAAAGTTAAAAAAAAAAAAAAAAAAAAGTAATACTCACCCGGACACCCGCTGCCCCCTCCTCTTCACTCTTCACTCTGGAGCTGGTGGCCGCTCACTGCAGAGAGCGGGGCCGCGGTGCAGGCGGCGGTCGTGATGGTTGCATGGCTGGGTCAGTGACCCGGCAGTGCAGCCATGTGGCGAGGGGGGGCCTGTCGGCCCCCCGCCACAGGGGTCCGGTCGCTGATGCGACCATTGCGGCCCCTGTAGCGCGCCACAGACCGGGTGCCCGGCACTGGGGGGCCCGGCCCCCGGGGGGGGGAAAAACCCAGCGGCCCGCCGGGCAAACCCCCGGGTTTTTGCCCAAGGGCCCACCGGGCCTGGTTTTTGAGATTTTTTAAATGCCCTCTGATTAAATTTGGTACATAGTTTTGATACTCCCATTAGAGTAAGGGGGGGACATTCCTTTGGTGATATAGGGTGTTGTAAATCCATCATACACATTCATTGCTGTTCTGAGTGTGTCAAAGATTGTTATGAGCTTGTAGACTAAAGCCCTTTTCCCGTCTCTGGAGCCCTTTAATATTTCCTTTTTAAAACAAAGCTTATTTGTCTAAAGATTTTGGGTAGGGCTTATAAAAATGTTTTTGCTAAAAGGTAAAATCTGCCCCCTCTATCTTCTATTATGTGAGTTTTAAGCATTGTGCCCTCTTTCACCTAAAAAGAGACGTTACTGTAGTATCTACCATTAAGTGTAGATGAAGGTGCCGGAATTTTTTAATACAGAGGCGCTTGTCCGCCATTTAAACTAACGAGCACTGCTCCCGCGCCGCCTTTTCCCGGTTCGAACACCCAAATCAAGGGGTCCCCGGGTTACTTTCCCGATCTTTTGCCGGGTACCGGGCTTTGGGTGGCCCAGTGGTTTTTGTCCCCCCCGTTGGCCCCAATCTTCAGGGAGCTCCTCTCCGCTCACTGCCCCCTTTTAAACTGAGAAAAGTTAGTGCCCTAGGGGTTTGCTAGTGTCACCTGTTTTTTGACTTAAACCCAGAGAACGGGCACCAGCGATCCTTTCCTTCCCCCTGAAAAGGAAACAATGTTTTTTTCCTGATCAACTTTTTTTTGACAGGGTTTTTTTTTTTTTTCTGTGGCCGCTGATCGGGAAAAGGTTTATCCATTTTCAGCGTTCACCTCAGTTTTTTTGGGCACGGGGTTTTAAAACCCTGCTCCCCTGAGCGCGGGGTCATGACACAAAATCACTGACCAGCACCTGAGCGCCATTGTTTGCGCTTTTTTTTTTTTTTTGGTAGAAAAAAGTTTTTTTTTTAGTAAAAGGGGTAAACGGACTTTGGGGTTGGGTAGTAGCGAAGGGGTATTTAAAAATCCGTATAGTTAAATTTTTTTTTTTTCTATTTTAAGAATTGTAAAAAAAAAAAAATTTTAAGCTATTTTTAGTTTTTCAAGTTTTTAATTTGGGCATTACTCGGGTTTAGTTTTTTTTTTATTTGACAAAAGGGTTTTCCAGTGGTTTAATTTTTTGCGGGACTTTTCAATCTTTAATTTTTTTTGTAAAAAAATATATTTTTTTTTGTACTTTTGATTTTTTTTTTAAAAAATCACGTTCTAGTACCCCTTTTTTGCAGCAATGACGTGTAGATATTTTTTCACTAACCCCTTTTTCCCTAAAAAATTTTATTTATTTTTTTTAATTTTAAACCCCACGGTTGAAAACCAATACTAGCCAACCGTCTTGACTAGGGGACGCATCACTATTCACCCGTTTTTTTAATTTTTTTTTTTGCCCGCTGACCCTTGACATTTATCACTGACCCAGCTTTTCACGCTCAGTTTGGGGGGCACAGGGTTACCTGCTCCCTATACCTGGTCAGTAAACCTCATATAAACCAACCAGAAACCTGCGCCCCAAATTGGGGTCCCGCATTTTTTATTTTTTTTTTTGGAAAGAAAAAAAATTTTTTTTTTAGTGATATTTTAAAAAACGGACTTTTAAAGGCAAAGGTAGTACGTAGATTTAGTGACGTCCGTAAAATTTAGAAAAAAAATTTTTTTTTCAGTTAAAATTTTTTTAAAAAAAAATTTTTGGGCTATTTTTTTCAAATTTTTTTTTTAACCTTTAGTGGGGGTTAGGTATTTTTTTACGGGGAGGGAAAACTTCAGCAGTTTTTAAATTTTTTGCTGACGTTTTTTCCCAGTAATTTTTTTTGTACAAATAAAAAGTACTTTTTTTTGTACAAATTGCTTTTTTTTTTATCAAATTAAAAGACTAATTTTTCAGCAACGGACCCATAGTAAAATTTTTTTTTTTAACAAACCCTTTTAAATTTTCTATTTTTTTTTTTTTTTTTTTTTTTTTTTTTTTTCCCCCAAAAAAATTAATTCCCCCCAAAAACCAGTTCAAAAGCATTTAAAATACACACCCCCAATTGCCCCGGATATATTTTTTACACATACACTTTTTTAAAACCACAACATTAAAACCCCCTGTCATATTTTTTTTACCAATACACAGTATAATCACACACTTTTTACACGCCCCGTCATTTTTAAAACCCCCAAAAAAAAAAGGGCCCCACTTCCCAGAAAACGCTACCCCAGGAGGAGGCGAAAACGCTTTCCTGGCCGAGGATAGCGTTTCCCCCGTCAGTTTTTTTCGGACGGGGAGTTTACTTTTTTTCGTTTTGGCCCCGAACATCCGAGTCCTCCCCCGCTAAAAGGGGGTCCCCCCCGTGAAACGAACCCCCCGTAGGTCAAAAGGGGTGACCCCCCAAATTAGTGACCCCTTGGGGACTCCCCCCCCAAAAAAATTACCACCAAAAAACCCTGACTTTGTGGCCACCCCAGGATCCATTTTGCACTACAGGCCTCACTAAATTAGATTTTTTTTAAAGTCTTTTTTTTTCTAGGGTTTTAAATAGTGTCCCTGGGGGGACAAACCAACCTCAAAGCCCAGCATTTCGGCCCTGAACCCCACGTCCCCTTTTTTGGGGGGGGGTGGGGGGGGGGGGGGGTTCCCCCCCCTGAACACTGCAGAGATGAAAGGGGTTTTGGGGGCCCTTTTTCTCAACGGGCATAGTGAAAAATCCCGAGGGGCCCCAAGTATTGGAGTACTGATAACTTTTACAAATTTCTCCCTTTTAAACCCCCCATGCCCCTGTCCCGTACCCCTTTTAAAAAAATTCAAAGAATTTTTCAACCCACAAAGGATAACTCACTGTGCCCCACCCCGTGAAAGGGCCCCCAAAATTATGACCGCCCTTAATTTTTAAAATTTCCGGGCCCTTTTTCACCCATTTTTAAACGCCAAAAATTTTCAGGGGTTTTATACACCTGAGAAATTTATTTTTGTTTTAGGGGCGAGTCCCCCCCCAAAACTTTAAGGGGCAGGCTTTTTATTTCCGGTAAAACCCCGCCCACAAAAAAGCCGGTATGGATAAAAATTTACCCAAATTGTGCAAGAGTACTTCCGGATACAACCCCCCAACTTCCCCGATTTACGAAGGGGAAAGGAAAAGCCCCAAAAGTTTTCCCCCTGAATGCCCCCCCCTTTCCCAAAAATTAGTGGAAAAAAATTTTGGGGGTTTGGTCCCCCCCACTGCTGGGAAAAAAGGGTTTCCACTTGTACGGAAAAACTTTTTTCACCAGCAATTTTCCACTTTTTAAGTGCCCTCAGCTGCAACCCACAGCACCTGCGGCACTGTGCGCAAGAAAACCCGAGGGGGCTGGGGCCCCCAAACCCTTGTTGCGCAATTGGCTCCCAAAGGGAGAAAACGTTTTTCCCAATTTCCCCGGGTGACCTGCTTTTGGTCAAATACAAGGAAAGAGGGACGTCCTTTTAAAAAACCACATGTCACGGCCCCACACAACCCCCATGGAAAAGTTTTTCCCACAAACCCACTAATTCTGGGTTTCAATTTTGGTACAAAGGAGGGTTAAAACCTGTCGACCAGGTGCTGGGGCCGTTCAGGCCGCAACGGGGAAACCAAGGTGTGGGGAACCCAAAAAAATGGGGCCCTTGGGGAAATTTTTGCCAAAAATTTCGATGTACAAAAGCTTTTTTTTTTCCTTTTCCCCCTTTTTATTGGGTTTAAAAGGGGCCAAAGCATGGGGACCGGTTTAAAAAAAAATTTCCCTTAAAAAAGAAAAAAGGAAAAAAAAAAAGGCGGGCTTGTTTTTTTGGGAAAAGGGATTTTGGGCCCCAGCCAAAAAATTTCTTTTTGGGTTTCCCGGGGGCCCCTTCCCCCCCCCCCTTTTTTGTTTTCCCCGGGGCCCCGCATTTCCCCAATGGAAAAACCCCTCCACGGCAAAAGGGTAGGACAAAAAAAAAAAAAATGGGAGGGGTTTTTCTACAAAAGGGGGGAAACCGAAAAAATACCCCTTTCTGTTTGAACCTGCCCTGATAAGCCCGGCCTTTTGCATAAAAAAAAAATTCCAAAATGAAACCCCTCGTTCTATGGGGTTACCCAGTTTAAGCTTTTTTTTTTATCCTTTTTTGTGTCTGCACCAATTTCCCCGAAGCAAACCAAAAAATTTTATTTGGTTTTTTTTGTGCGGGAAAAAAGGCCCCGTCCGGAAAAAATGTCAGTTTGGCATTCTTCGCCTTTTTTAACCCCACAATAAATTTTTAAACTAATTTTATGAAACACCTGTTTTTTCAAAATTTGAATTACAACCCCCCTTAAAAAAGTTCCCTTTAGGGGGGTACGTTCTAAAGTGGGGGGCACTTTTTGGGGGTTTTTAATTTTTTTTTTTAACCCTCACGCATTTCAATTGTCAGGGGGCATCTGTGTAATTTCCCGCAAAATAGACCCTTAAAAGAAAAAAAAACAGCCCCGGGTTTGGGGCAAATTGCTATTTTCTTTCTCCATGGCAAAGTTTTTTCAGGGGACAGCCAAATTTCCTGGGGGGACATGTGGGGGGCCCCCAAACGGGGAAACAAGGGAAAAAATTGGGGAAACTGAATTATTGGGGCCAAAAGGGGTTTGCTGTTAATGTGCGGAAAAAGGCAATTAAAGTAAAAAAACGTCATTTTTTATTTTTTTTTTCCTTTGTAATTTCAAAAAGAATGTCTGTAATTAACTTTAAAACACCCAACTGTTCTTAATTTGGAAATTTCCCCCTTAAAAAGTTCCTTGAGGGGGGGTACGTTTTAAAGGGGGTTCACTTTTTTGGGGGTTTTATAATTTTTGTTTTACATCACAGCAAAGTTTTAAATGTCAGGACATGCTGTGTATTTCAGCAAAAATAGGCCTGTTTTGCGGGATAAAAAGCTATGTCTTGTCCATGGCGTGTTTCAGGGGGCAACAAATTCCTAAAGGGGAACCCGTGGGGTGTCCCCCCAGAAAAAGGGGAACATTTGGGAAAAAATTGGGAATCGATTTTTCAAATTTTTCGCAAGGGGTGTCGCTGTTTTTGGGGCAATTTTAAAATGGGGGAATTAGCAAAAACGTCCTTTTTCATTTTTTGCCTTTCATTGCATAGTAATGTCTGGAATTAACTTTTTTGAAACACCGGGGCTGTTTTAAAATTTGGAAAATTTACACCCCTTAAAAAGTTCCCTTTAGGGGTGACTTTTAAAGTTGGGGTCACTTTTTGGGTTTTTTTATTAAAAATTTTTTTCACCAAACACAGCATGTTTTAAAATTTTCAAGGGCATGCTGTTTTATTTCCCCGCAAAATAGGCGTTCAAGGGGCATAAATTTTCTATGTCCCTTTTTTTCCCTGGCCTGTTTCCCGGGGGCAGCCCCAAAAATTTTAGGGTGACATGTGGGGTTTCCCTAAGAACAGGGGGACATGGCCCGAAAAATTTAAAAATCTAAAATTTTTTCAATTTTTGCAAAGGCATGTCGCTGTTTTTTGTTAAAAGGTATGGAATAAATACGGGTAAAATTTTGATTTTTACCTTATAAACCCCTAAATGCCCTTTTTCTATAAAAAAAAAACACCCCTAAAGGGCCCCAAAAGCAAAAGTATAAAAAACCCAGATTAAAATTTATTTAGGGGATAGTTTTCCCAAAAAGGGGGCAATTTTTGGGGTATTTTTCTCCGTTCTGAAACTTGGGTGGTCTACAAGCGCAACTTTAAGGGCCTCCAGCCAATTTCCCCTTATTTTGCACTTTTCCCCCAAAACCAAAAAAACGCTCCTTCCCTTCTAAGAATCACCACGTGCCCCGTATATGTTTATGACCACATATGGGATATTGCATTACTCAGAAGAAATTGGGAAACAGGTTTTGGGGTGCTTTTTCTCTTCCGTTTTTTGTGAAAATGAAAAATTTCTGTTTAATAGTTACATTTTCTGGAAAAATTTTAATTTTTCATTTTCACAACCGGATTCCAGAAAGTTCTGTGAAAAACCTGTGGGGTCAAAAGGCACACTATACCCCTAGATGAATTCATTGAGGGGTGTAGTTTCCACAATTTCGTCAATTTGAGGTATTTTTCTCCGTTCTGGAACATGGGGGGTCTAAAAATGCAACATGAGGGCCTCCAGCCAATCCAGCTTATTTTGCACTCCCAAAGCCAAATAGCACTTTTATCTGTCTTAGATGGAGAAATTTTTGAAGTTTGAAAATGGTAAATTTTTCTAATTTTTCACGATTTTTTGAAATTTTTCACAAAAAAGAAGTATTATTTGGACCAAAATTTCTTACTATCTTAAAGCATAATATGTAATGAGAAAACAATCTCTGAATCACATGGATAGGTAAAAGCATTAAAAAGTAATTTTTACATAAAGTGACACATGACAGATTTTGAAAATTGTGCTCTGTAGGGAAGGCCAAAACTGGCTCCGGCGGTAAGGGGTTAATGTAAACTCTGCAAAAAAACAGAAATGTAGAAATTTTTGCAAATGTATTTAACAAGAAAAACCAAAATATCACATGGTCATAAGTATTCAGACCCTTTGCTGTGACACTCATATTTAACTCACATGCTGTCCATTTACCTCTGATCCTATTTGACATGGTTCTACTCCTTCATTGGAATCCTACTGTGTTTAATTAAACTGATTGGACTTGATTAGGAAAGGCATAGACCTGTCTTTATAAGACCTCACAGCTCACAGTGCATGTCAGAGTACATGATAATCATGAGGTCTAAGGAACTGCCCAATGAGCTCATAGATGGAATTGTCTGTGACATTGTATGTTAAGTGTGGTTTCAAGACACAAGGTCCCAAGAAAGACCATTGTATTTAGAAAATGTTGTATTCTGTAATCATTGTAACTTGAGGGACCGCTGTACTTAAACATTATTTTTGGATGATATGCATGAGTACCGTTGGCTACAATTTTGTTAGGAATGCCCAAATAAGCTATGTTGCTCTTAGACATAGGCATCTCATTGTTGATGGACAGATCCATGTGCATGTCAGAGCACATTAGAATCATGAGGTCTAAGAAACTGCCCAATGAGCTCATAGATAGAATTGTGGCAAGGCACAGATCTGGCCAAGGTTACAAAAGAATTTCTGGAGCACTCAAGGTTCCTAAGAGCACAGTGGCCTCCATAATCCTAAAATGGAAGAAGTTTGGGGCGACCACAACTCTTCCTTGACCTGGCTGTCCAGCCAAACAATGCAATCGTGGGAGAAGAGCCTTGGTGAGAGAGGTAAAGAAGAACTCCACGATCGCTGTGGCTGAGCTCCAGAGATGCAGTAGGGAGATGGGAGAAAGTTCCACAAAGTCAACTATCAATGCAGCCCTCCACCAGTCAGTGCTTCATGGCAGAGTGTACCAACGGACATATGAAAGCCCGCATACAGTTTGCAAAAAACTGATGAAGGACTCCCATACTATGAGAAATAAGATTCTCTGGTCTCCTGAGACAAAGATTGAACTTTTTGGTGTTAATTCTAAGTGGTATGTGTGGAGAAAACCAGGCACTGCTCAATGCTCACCTGCCCAATACAATCCCAACAGTGAAACATGGTGGTGGCAGCATCATGTTATGGGGGTGTTTTTCAGCTGCAGGGACAGAACGACTGGTTGCAATTGAAGGAAAGATGAATGCAGGCAAGTACAGTGATATCCTTGATGAAAACCTCTTCCAGAGTGCTCTGGACCTCAGACTGGGCCGAAGGTTCTTCTTCTAACAAGACAATGACCCTAGGCACACAGCTAAAATAACAAAGCAGTGGTTTCAGAACAACTCTGTGTCCATTCTTGCCCGGGCAACCGGCCCTGACCAAAACCCCCAATTAAGATTTCTAGAGCTTGAAAATGGCTGTCCCCAAGTTCACCACCCAAATTTGGGGGGCCCTGGAGAGGATAAAAGGAAGAATGGCAAGAACCCAAAATCCGGGGTGGAAAAACTTGTTGCATCATTCCCCAAAAGAAAATTCAGACTGTACACTAAAAAGAGTGCTTCAACTCAATACTGAAAAAAGGGGCTAAATTTTTTAAGCCCAGTGATATTTCATTTTTTTCTTGTTTAATAAATTTGCAAAAAAATTTTTACATTTCGTTTTTTTTTTTTAAGACGGGGTGCAGGTTCACTATTGACAAAAAAAAACTTTTTTTGATCTAACCAAATACTGCAAAAAAAAGAGTTAAAAATTAAAGGGTCTGAACACTTTCCATACCCACTGTATTAATAGAAAGCACAAAACAAAAAATTCAAAAATATTTCAACAAGTTATTAATATATCTGGTCCACAACAAAGATAAGAAACTCTGTACATTGTCTGAGACATTTTTGCATACGTGAGCAAATTCATGAAGCACACTACTGCATTCAGAACTCCCACATAACAAAATGGAGAGTGATGCACATGTACAGCTAGCTCTCCATTATATGCTCCCTACTTATGATCCCAATGATGGGATTGTTTATTTGAACACAATTTTGTTAGGACAAGCAGAAAATAATTATCCACTGAGAACAGAGAATAAATTGGCTTTAACCCCTTAAGGACCCAACCAGTTTTGGCCTTCCTGACACAGCCCTATTTTTGAAATCTGGCATGTGCCACTTTTGTGAAATAACTTTTTTACACTTTTTCCCCATCCAGTGATTCGAGATTGTTTTCTCGTGACACATTTTGGGCCTTAAGTTATAAGAAATTTTTATCCATAAATCCTTTTTTTGTTGTGAAAAATATAAAAATTTCATGAAAATTTGGAAAAAATTTTTTGCTTTTGAATTCCCAAAATTTCTGCGTGCAAGACAGATAATTATTCAGCACAATGTTTTAATTTTTTTCTAAAAAAAATTTTTGAAATATACTTTTTTTAGGGACACCCCAGTCTGACGTGGCTTTGAGGGGCCTGCATGTTAGATACCCCCATAAATGACGCCATCTAAGAAACTGGACCCCTTAACGTATTTACAACACTGTTTAGGAAGTTTAATAACCCTTTAGGTGTTTCACAGAAATTAAAGCAAAGTAGAGGTGAAATTTCATAATTTCACTATTTTTGCAGATTGTCAATATTTATCCATTATTCACTGAAATACGGTAAATGTGACGAGGTTAATGCAACGTAATATCAATTCCCCCAGGTCTGCCGTTTTTAGAAATATCCAATATGTGGCCTAGTGCATTATTTGGCTCAACCATAAGCCCCAGAATAGGAGGAGCACCTACTGGACTCTCATTTTCAATACGATTTTATTAGGCGCCATTTCAGGTTTCAGACCCCCAAAAAGGGTGCTAAAACCTTAATAAACACCCCTAAAAAGACTGCATATTGGAAACTACCCCCCCTTATGGAATATAATCCAGGGGTGCAGTGAGTATATAGGCCCCACAGGTGATTCACAATTTTTTTTTAGCATTAGGCTGTGAAAATGAGAAAAAAAAAAAAATTCCGATAATCTGCAATTTTAGCTTAAAATGTTTCATATTTACAAGGAATCCTTGAAAAAAGAACCCTAAAACTTTGTCAAGTAATTTCTTCCAAGTTCGGCAATACCCTACATGTGGGTGTAAACTGCTGTTTGGGCGCATGGCAGGGCATACAAGGCAGGGAGTGCTATTTGGCTTTTGGAACGCAGATTTTGGTGGGGCCATGTCGCAATTGCAAAGCCCCCAAAGTAGCAGAACAGGTGAAACCTTTCAGAAATCGCCCCATTTTGGATTCAACACCCCTCAGGGATCTCATCTAGGGGTGTATTGTGCATTTTGGGTGCACAGGTGTTCCATAGTTTTTTTAGCATTGGGCCATGAAAATGGGGGTAAAAACGCAGTTCGTCATTGTTTTTTGAGTTTCAATTTTACAGCATTCGCCATGCAGTGTAAATGACAGAATAACTTTACTATGGGGGTTGGTACAATAACAATGATATAGATTTTATATAGTTTTTTCTGTTTTATTACTTTTACACATTAGAAATATGTCTATAAAAAATTGTGTTTTTATGTTGTCCTATTCTGACAGCCATAACGTTTTTATTTTTCTGTGTGCAGAGCTGTGTGTGGGCTTGTTTTTTGCAGGATCAGTTGAAGTTTTTATTGGTAACATTATGGGGTGCATAGGATGCTATGTTCACTTTTTATTAAGGTTTATAGAGGTCACTATGACATGCTAGCTTTACTCAGCAGGTCAATACGATTACAGCAATACCCAATTTGTATATTTTTTTATGTTTTACTGCTTTTATACAATAAAAACACTTTTATTCAAACAGGAAAACACGTTTTTGCATCGCCATAGTCTGAGAGCCATAACTTTTTTATTTTTCTGTGTACGGAGCTGTGTAGGGGCTGTAGTTGACCGTTTTTATTAGTATCATTTTAAATCTGTTTTTTTGGAAGGCAGGGTAAAGAAAATACTACAATCCTAGTAGTGTTTTTTATTTTTAACAGCGCTCATCATGCAGGATCCGTGATAAGTTAGCTTTACTCTTTGGGTTGATATGATTACGGAATTTCCCTTTTTTTATATAGTTTTTTTATGGAAACACTTAAAGAGGACCGTCACCGGGTTTTTTGTAGTAAAAAAAAATGACTATACCAAAAGGCTTGTAAAAACATCCCTATTTGCATTAAGGAATAAAAGTAAATCCTTAAAATAAAGCGTTATAAATTTTTTTTGTATATGCAAATGATGCAAAGAGTCCAAACTTTCGTTTTGCTCAGAGAAAAATCTGACAAATCATTACATTTGATAAACCACCCCTTTTTTAATTAGTTTGGGGCCCTAGTATTTAAAAACCCACGCATTTTGTAGTGTCTTAATGCAGGACACAGTTCAGGTATTCACTGTGTGTTGGACATAAAGCTCTTTTATCTTAAGGCCCCGTTCACAAGTTATTTGCCGACGGATTGGCGCCGTATTCCGCGCCCGGGTTTGCGCTTCAATACGGTGCCAACCTCGGGTCATTACAGTAATCCCCCGCTCTCAAGAGAACAGTGGATTCCCTCGCCCTCCCCCCCCGGGAAATCCCCGCGGGGGGGGAAATGACAGCACATTATTTACGGCGCGGAGCGCCGTAAACAAATGCATTGTCATGGGGGGGGACGGGCCCCCGCCGGCTCCGGCCCCCCCCATCCCTTATTCACGGGGGGATTTGTGCGCTCAATACGGGGACAAATCCTCGGGGGAATAAGCCGTGGAACCGGCCTAAGTTTTTTGTGGGTGGGGGATGGGGAAAAGGGCCTCCAGGGCCCCTTATACTCACTCCCTGTTGACTCTGTCAGACTTATCTTCAACACAGGGTCCTGGCAGAGTCAGGAAGCTCAACAGCACTGCCGAACAGGATGAGAGGGTCCGCCCCCTGCTCTGCTCTGCTCCCGGGTCGGATCATACTCACTGCCAAACTAGATTTATCATGTTCGCAGCAAACTGCAGCACTTCCCAGGTACACATAACCTACAGGTGTCCAACAGTGGGAACCCACCCCTGCAAAGACCAGCACTAGGGTAGAACAGCATGGGTGAAACAACCTGAACTTCGTGAGGGTGATCTGTGTAGATTATCTGCCTACAGTATATCTGTATATACAATTGATGATGTATATGTGTGTAATTGTATGAATATTGTATATATTTTGAAATATTTTTGCTGTGCATGTATATATAAACTCACCCGGGCCCCTTATTGGTACACCATGCTGTAACGGGGTTTGGGCCCCTTTGCTTTCAGAAAAGCCTCAATTCTTTTGTGGGATAGATTCCACAAGGTTTGCAACAGCTCAATTGGGGACCAAGGGGCCCAAAGAGTGCCCAAAAAAATTTCCCCCCACCATGACAACCCCACCACCAGCCCCGAACCCTTATACAAGGGAGGAGGATCCATGCTTTCATGTTGTTTACGCCAAATTCACCCACCATCCAAAGTCCAGCAAAATCGAACTCATCAGATCAGGCAAACGTTTTTCCCAAACTTCAAACTGCCAAATTTTTCGATGAGTTTGGGGAAAAATTTGGGAAACCCTTTCATTTTCCCCCTTTTCTTAGCTGAAAGGAGGGGCCCCCCAGTGTGGTTTTTCTGCTCCCGACCCCATCTGCCTCAAAGTTCCCCCGAAACTGGCGTTCAGGATGCTTTTCCTCCCTACCTTGGTTGAAACGGGGGGCTATTTGATTCACTGTTGCCTTTTCATCACTCAACCAGTCTGCCCATTCCCTTGACCTTTTGGCAAAACAAAGGCTTTTCCCTTTTTCCCCCCCACAGGACTGCCGCTCACTGGTGTTTTTTTTTTTTTTCCGGACCTTTCTTTTAAAAACCCTGAGATTGGTACTGAAAATTTTCCCGGGGAATCGGGCATTTCCCTGAAATACCAGACCACCCCTTTCTGGCACCAAAAACCCATGCCATTTTTAAAGAAATCAAAAAACCTTTCTTCCCCAAAAACGGGGATGCGGGGGGTTTAAAAACTGCAGGAGATTTTCTTGACCATGTTTTACCCCCTAAATGCACTGATTTTCCGCCATTTTGTTTGGCTGTTTAAAAATTTAAATTTGTTAACACAGTTGGACAGGTGTACCTAAAAAAGGGGCCCGGGTGATTGTATATATGTGGGGTTTGTGTGTGTAATTTAAAATGTCTTTTAATATTTTTAATGCATTTTTGTGTACATATATGGGGTGTGTGTGTTGTTTATTGTAAGCTCCGCCAGCTCGGGGGACCCCAATTTTGGTTTTTTCCCCGGGGGTTTCCCCCCGCTTTGGATCGCCGTCCTTGGTAAACGAAAATTTGGCACCCGCACTAGGTTTCCCTTTTTAAACGGGTTTTCCCCCCAACTTTTTTTAAAGGCACACAGTGTACAAAACAAACACATAAAATAAAACCCTTTGGGCCCGTCGGGGCCACTTCCCTTACCACAAGTCCCTCTCGGGCCCGGGGCCCGGGTGAAAAACGCACAGCCCCTCCCCCCATACAGTTTCCACACGGGTTTTCCGGGGTTTCCCCTGTAGCCTCGGGGGGGGCCCAGAGCTCTTTTCCCCACTCGCTGCTTAAAACCCCTTTCGGGTAACAGCCACGCCCCCAGATCACCTGGGTTTAAACCCCCGGGGCCCCGGGAATGGGGGGGCCCAGCCACCCGCCCCAAACACTATAGCTGCCCCCGAAAAAACCACCCCATACCTACTGCCTTTGCAGCTTTTTCTAGCCCCGCTCCCGGGAAGTGACAGTAAATAATACTGACAAAAAATAGGTGGCTTTTCCCCACCAGCCCATTTCCTCGGTGGCACATCTGCAGAGGGTCCCCCCCGGCCCGGGTAAACCCTCTATTGGGCAGGACCCATGCGACTACCATCAGCCCGCTCTTTTCACAGTTATAAAATGTGTTTTAAATTTTTTCTGTATTTATACATGTTATATATGTATGTACATAATGTGGTAAGTATATGCTTTTGTGTGAGAGTATATAGGTGCTTGTGTGTTTTTTTGAAATTAGTATTTTTTGTGTGTATAATGTGCTTGTTTTTAAATTTTGTAAATATTTTGTTTTTATATACATGTGTGTATTTTTTGTATAAATTTTGGTCCCTATTTTGTATATATAAATTTTGTGTGTAAAGTATTTTGAATGTATATATGTGTGTAAAAAAACGTCGGTTAAAAATTTTTATACAATAAAAAACACATATTACAGCATTTTAAAAAAAAGTTTGGGCACCCCTATTAATCTAAATCATTTTTAGTTCTAAATATTTGGGTGTTTGCAACAGCCTTTTTCAATTTGATAATCAATAACTAAAAATTGCACTTTTTTTGTGTTAGTACAAAAAAACCTCATTTCAATCCGGAAAAATTACGTGTCCACAAAATTTTAAGATATAAAAAATTTTAAAAATGGCTGTTTAAAACCCCCAAAAAATTTTTTAGAACTAAAAAGGGATTAGTTTAAAGGGGGTGCCCAAACTTTTTCATATACGGGTAAAATTAAAAAAATTTAAATTTTGCCCTTTTAATGTCACAAAAGGGCCCAGTTCACCCCCGGCCCTTAAATTGCCGACGTAATTTTAAGGAAAGGGATTTGGGCCCCCGCAATTACGTGGGCTCCCGGGGCAGTGGGGGCGGGAAAAGGGACCCGGCAGCTCGCCGCCCCCATAGACCGTAAAAAAATTCACCGCTTTACACGCCGTTTTTTAAAAAGGGGAGGAGACGGAATCCAAAGTTCTCTATGAAAAAACTGGGTTTTAACCAAAATGCCGGGGAAACGGATTCCACCCCGAAATTGCAGCCGAAAATGGGGGCCCCGGCTAAAAATCTGCCCAAATAAGACGGGAAGGGCCCCCAAAAAATTTAATAAAGCCCGTTTTTGACAGGGAAAACTACAATATGATGGTGTTTTTAAATTTGAAAATAATTTTTCTTTTACCTTTTTATTTATTTGTACAAATATTTTTTTTTGCAGCCAAAACGAAAACATATATATAAATAAATAAATATTATATAATTTTTAATATAATATTTATAAAAATAAAAAATATATAAAAAGGATGTAAGAAGGTGATTGTCACCCTCCCCCCTAAACGCAGGATACGGCGTTTATTAAATTTTAGATAAAATTTCCTCATTTTGTGATGATTTTTGTACTTACATGTAAAAAGGGGCCGTCAAAACCGGCTTATTTCCCTGGGTTTGGACCCGAAACTGCGCGCCCGGTTTTTGTTTTGCAGTAGGGGCCCAACCCCTTTTGCAAAAATTAGGGGAAATCCACATTTTCTCAAAGAGAACCCTTTGGATTCCGTCCCCCCTTTTCCCCGCTGGGCCCAAATCCAGGGGGCGGGGAGAAATTCCCTGCACATTATCCAGGGGGGCAAAAAACGCCCGTGGAAAATTTCCAAGTCAATGGGGCCGGGGGGCCCTGCGACCCCCCCCTTTTTTCAAGCCGTAATCATTGAAAACCCTTTTCCGAAATTAAACGGCTTAAAAACCCCGTGTGAACCCCGGCGTACAGTGGCCGGGTTTCCTTTGTATCTTGCTATATGCCTGCTGTGGGAAGTAAAAAACGGGCCAGGCATACTTTCAACAGCACCTGGCAGGGCCCCCCCATTTACCCCCTTTTTTTTCCCTTTTTCCCCTTCTTTTCCCACCCACACAGTAAATGCTAAAAACGAAACAAGAGCAAATAAAACAAGTTTTCCAACAAAACCAAGATAAATTTTTTTTTTAGGGATCTATATGTACGATTTTGTATTTAGGGGGGTTTTGGGGTTTATTTTCCGGGGTTTGCGTATGTTTTTTAGCCAGCTTTTGGCGACCAACAAACAAATTTCTTTGAAGGAGGAGAAATGTTTTACCCCTGCCCTAGGCAATGTAAACGGGAATCCCCCTATTTTTGGTAGAGGGGAGGAGTTAAGGGCCAAACCCCCAAAAGGGTTTAAATTTTGCGGGACGTAATTACGCCCCGCAATTACTCCGTGGGGACGGGGGGGGAGCGGGGGAGAAACCCCAGGGGGCCGGCACTTCCCCGGGCCCTTAGAAAAATCACTGAAAGGGCGGCACGTATACGCCGCTAGAAAGGGGACAGGTGAATTATCCCCCCCCCCGGGCGGTTTTCGCCGGGGCGGTGAGAGGAGACTTAATCCAAGTTCTCAAAGAGAACTTGAATTACCTTTAATGAATGGGCCTTTTTCCCGGCCCGTAATTGGCGCACTTCGGCGCGAAATTTAAAGGGAACCAAAAAAGGGCCCATTTTAAGCCGTTTGAACTTTCCCTTTTAAGGGAAATTTTTTCACACGGCGTGTTCAGTTCCGGTTACATCCCTTTTTAAAGCTGCGTTTTTGGATCTTTCTGTCGGCCCCCCAAAAGGGACAAAAAACACAAAAAAAACAAATAGCAAGGTGATTTACTTTGGGTTTTTAATAAGAAACACGCAGCAGCTTTAAACACAAGTGATCACAAAAGCGATTTCTCATTGCGTTTTTTGGGATCTGTTCCAATATTGTCAGTCCAATTCAAGGGCTGAAAGACGCACAGGGGTCCTATATTTAAAAAATGGGGTTTCGATTCCCGGCCCGCAAACCCCAAAAATTATAAAACAGCTTATGTTTTTGGGGACATTTTGGGTCGTTTTTGATCTAAAATTTCAGCAGTGTTTTTGGGGTCAGATTTTTTGAACCCAAAAAGGTTTCCCAAAAACGGATCCAAAAAAACCCCTATGAATATGGGCCCAAGGGGTTTTTAAATGCTGGGAGTAATTGGGGGGTTAGAGTGATGCTTTTGAAAGGAGGGGGTGGAGGGGAAAATGGTTTTTCAATGGGGTTTGGGGGGGCATAGGGGGGGGGTATGCACACATTTTTCAATCCCCCGAAAATATACCACTTGTGGGGGTTTGAGGTGTTTACCAAAATTTTTCCTAGATGCATAAGGTGAAAACATAGATTTTTTTTTTTTGAGATTGGAAAATTTAAGTTTAGTTTGGGGGGTTGGGGTCTCTCTCCTCTTGTTAATGGGAAAAAAATTTAAATTTAATATTATACTCACTAAAGAAATTCATGAAAGGGGAAATAAGAACAAATAAGGGAAAAGTAAAGGAAGAAGTGAACTAGCAACAATGGCGATTGCTGAGCTTTTAGCTGTGGGGGACGCTTCAAATCAGTAAAAAAGAGTCCCCCTTCCTGTTTTAAAGTTCCAAATTTCCCGAGCGCCATGTGGGCCCCCAAAATTTGGGAAAAAATTATGCAAATCAGAAAACTGTTTGAATAAGTGGGCGGGGGCAAAACTGCCAAACCAGCCCATTACAGTGATGTCAGAGGCTAATTATATGCGAAAATTCCAACTGAAAAAGGTCCCTTTAGGGGAAGGGGAACAACAACCTTTTAAAAAAAAAAAGGCCAAAAATTTGGGGTATATTTTGCTACACAGGACACCACAGTGTAATTTGGGTTTTTATGTTTAAAAAAACCCGGGGGGACAGTTCCCTTTAAAAAAAAAAAAATGTTTTTAGTTGGGGTTAAAGAATATTTTTTGCATCACTATTTTTTTGAGAGCCATAACTTTTTTATTTTTCGTAAAACCCGAAACTGTGTAAAAAAAATTTCAGGAAAAAACCCTTTTTTAATTGTTACAAACTTTTTGGGGGCCCATAAAAATTTTTGGAAACTTAAAATTACTTTTTTTGTGCTGCCCGGGGGTCTTTAAATTTTGGAAGGTTTTTTTTAGTTTTTTTTTTTTTAGCGTTTACCGACGGTTTTAAATTTAAAAAGACCCGAATTTTAGGGCATCCAAATTTCGCACGTGGGGGATACCAAATAAGGGTACTTTATTTATTTTTGAAACTTTTAAAGGGGCGAATTTAACGTTTGTAAAGGGGAAAAAAGGGGGATGTTCGGGTTTTTTTTTATTTGTTGTGTTTTTTTTTTTACTTGTTTTTTACCTTTTTTTTTTTCTTTTTTTTTCACTTTTTTTACTTTTCCCCCAAAAAATTGGGTTTCTAACAGCAATCATCAATTTTCTGTTAGAAGGGAGGGCCCGCACACACAAATTTTCTACTGTGTACGGTCCCTTTACAACCTTCATCACGAAGCCCAAAAAAAAAGACTTTCACTTTTCCCCAGGGCAAAACTTACTTTTAGAAACGCTGCCGCACGGGTGTGGCAGCTGCCAGGAGCAGGCTGGGGGTTTTCGGGAATGGGAAGTTTTTTTACTAGTGTTAGCGAAAAACTTTTGCCATCGACATCGATCGATTTGGGCGATAGTCCCACCATTTATCGACAAAATGGGCCCATTGGGAGATTATAAAATGACCATTTAAAATCTATGGGAAGCAACAACACCTTCATTCTTTTCACCCCAAAAAAGGGCTGGAGAAGCTGGAATTTTAAAATCCACAACAGTCAAAAGGAAAAAGTTCTACATCTTAGGCCCAAAACACTTTTGGTTTTAAAACCACAGACAAAAAAAAACTCACACCATTCCCTATCCCTGTCCTTGCACCACACATGAGCCCTTAAAAACCGCTTTAAACCCCCAAATAAAAAAAAGGGCCCGAAACAGTAGATTTTAAACCCTCATGTTTCTTGAACTGGGCTTAATAACCCTGCCTGGAACGCGCATGAGCTCCCCAAACCCGCATGACCCCCAGATTTAGAAAGTGCCCCGAAAAAGGAGTCTTTTCCCAAACCCCCTTTTAGTTTTACTGGACATAATACCCCGGGCCCCCCAAAATCCCCCTGGGTAAAAAAAAAGGCCGCTTTGCCCCTTCCCCGTTAAAGAGTGCGGACCCAAATTTAGCTTCACTTTGGGAAAAACTGGTGGTTAACGCTCCTTTCCCACCCAGGTGCCCTTTTTTTTGGCATTTTTTTTTTCTCATTTTTTCTCAACGTGCTAGAGGAAATTGTCCCCCTGTACTTTTTTCTCTGTCCCAAAAATCCCCTACTCCCAAAGTCCTCTAATAACCCACATCTGGGCAAGTTTTCCTGTACCTCCCTTTTTAAAAATTCAAGGGAAATTTTTTTACCACTATTTTTGTACCTGCAAGTTTTTTTTGTAGTTTAATTCTAGAAAAACATTTTTTAAAATAGGATGGAATCCTACCACTTCTTTGTTTCTCTTTTTTTTTTAATTTTATTAAATGGGGTTTTCCCCCAATACAGAGATTGATAGCTATTTTTAAAAAATCTTTCAAAAACAAGTCATTTTGCAAAATGTGTCCGTTAACATTTTCCTACCTATTTTGTTTCTGACAGCACCATCCCCCCTTGGCCGCTCTTGACATTGTGAAGAACAAATTTTGTTAGAAACAAAAATTTTTTTATAATGGGGACCTGTATAAACTGCAGTCTTGTGATTGTAACCCTCGCGGGCGGGGTCCTTTTTCCTCTCTGTTCAGTTACTAGTCATTTTTGTCACCATTGTTTTTGTTAAATTTTTTTGTTAAGTATGTAATTCCCTTAAATTACAGGCCCGGGAATTTAATGGCCTTAAAAAAAATAATAAATAATAAAAAAAAATGCAAAAAAAATCCCCCCAAAAATTAAAAACATGACCCATGAGCCACTTTGGACTTTGTGAAAAACAAATGTTGTTTAAAAAAACTTTTTTTTTATAATAGGCCTTAGTATAGCGCATGCACAGCAAAATGCCCCAAAAAATTAAAACATCCCCTTTGACCATTTTTGGACAATTGTAAAGAAAAATGTCTTTTTGAAACAACATTTTTTTTTATAATAGGACCTGTGTATAGCTGCATTTAAAGCAAAATCCCCCAAAAATTCAAAGCATGACCCTTGGAAAACTTTGGACAATTGTGAAAAACAAATGTCTGTTGAAACAACTTTTTTTTATAATAGGACCTGTAGTTTTCTGCATTTCAAAGCAAATGCCCCAAAAATTAAAAGTATGACCCTTGAGCCACATTGGAAAATGGTGAAGAAAAATGCTGTTAGAAACACATTTTTTTTATAATAGGACTGTAGTTTTGCTGCATTTCAAAGCCATGACCCAAAAAATTAAAATAAATTCTCCCACTTTTTAAAAATTGTGGGAAAAAAAATGCCCACTTAAAAGACTTTCTTTTCCCAAAAGACCATGATTATTGCGATCTCCAGCTACATGACCCCAAAAAAATTTAAATTGACTTCTCAGCCCTTTTAAAAAATTGTGAGGGAGAAATCCCCACTTAAAAGCCCTTTTTCTTTTCCCCAAAACCAAAATTATAGCTGTATCTCACGAAACATGACCTCAAAACCATTACAAGCGAAAACTTCAAAAAGATAAAGTGAGTAAATGGAATATGGGTTGTCATGAAACCTTGGTGTCTTTTACAGTTTCCTCCCAGCAAAACCACAAAATGAATTTGGGGGAAAAGGAATAAAAATTGCAGTAAAAAATGATCTTTTAAAAAAAAAAGTTTTCAAGGGGCCCTTTTTTTGAAGGGAATGTGGAAAACCGGCAACTAATCGGTGACCCGGCAATTGGGGCCCAAATCATCAGAGATCCATCCCCCTGATTCATCTTGATGAAAGTCAAACGATCCCTTATCTGTGGAAACCCCCGGACGTTTGTCGTAATTCTGCTCCGCTGTGCGAAAGTCCCTCAATATGACGCTGGTGCTGGGCAGGACAACTCCTCTATGGGTGGCGAGTGAGCTCGGGCCATTCGTCCTTTTTGGATACCCAAAGTCTATTGGGTCCGGAAAAAACATACAAAAACAGGGTGTTGAGACGCAGATAGTCGTGCACCATGATCTTAAGCGGTCCTTGTTTGATGTTTTGCCCTGCTGCATTTTTTGGTGAGGTGGTAAATAAAGATTCCCAAGAGGTCACCCATTAGGTTTTCTGCCCCCTTTTCCCTCGCCCCCCAGCTCGCCTACTTGGCACTTACGCTGTCACGTCCTGATTTTGTTCCACCTGATTTTTGGGGGAACGAAGCAGACGCAACAGAGTCTCCTTTGATAAATCAGCAAGGTCTCCTTTTCCCTGCATTTTACCTCTATTTGGGGGGGTGGAAGGAAAGTGCGATTTTGTTTTGTACCGGGGGCCCCAGGAGGGTGACCACCCAGTAACTGTTGTTCATTTTGATGCCTTTATGCGGGGATCAGTTGGGGGAAATGGAGCTACAAGCACTCATGGAGAGATGGAGCCTTGATTTCCCCTGCCTCTGGGTCGGGGGCACTACAAACTGATATTCCTCATTTCTCCTCCGCCTCAAATTCGCGCAACCCTCTTTCCACGGCAGGGGGCTCGGGAAAAGTCGGTGTCCCAGGATACCTCCTCCCCCCCCTTCTCCTCGCTGCCTCCGGGACAAACTTCAACACAGCCCTGACCTTGCCTGAGATGAAAGATCCTGAGGGGCTGTTCGCCACCTTGCACAGCCTTTGGACCCCCAAACCCCTACCCAATGTGCCGTGAAAATTTGAAAAATGCGGCCCTTTTGAATTTGATGGAAAAAAAAGGCCCGTGTCCGCATTGTGCCGTTCCTCCTCCGCGTGGCACCTGTTTGTTTTCAGAGTGTTCCCCCCCTTTTTAGAGCTAAATCACCACAATGTCATGCTGACAAGGGGTTGTCCGCCCGCCATTTTGGGGGTTCTTTTAAAAACCCAAAATGCAGGCTTTTCACTCCACTTCCCCGGGGGCTCACACCCCGAGGTCCCACCGTGCTTTGGCCCTGGGGGTCACTTCACTGCGAAAGGATTGCGTGCTCCTCCAATCGCTGGGGCATGTGGAGGGTGAAAATTTCCCGCGTGTTGCCCTCAACAATGAGACGGTTGACGGGAGGCCCGAGCTAACGCTGCAACGAACCAGGCGGGGCGAAGAGGGTTTTGAACGGTGGAAGTGGAACTTGACTTTAAGCCTTCTCGGGTCCAGACCCGGGGGAGCCTTTAGAAATTTCTGGAGACAAGGTTTTATGACATTGCCAGGGAAGGGGTGTGCTCCGCCCACCGATCTTTTGGGCGGGCCCGCAGATTTCGCCCCCTTATCGCATACCCCTTGCCTGGCACAAGGTTCTTGGGACCCAGCCCGCGCTCGGGCTATTGCGGAAGCCGTCCACAGCTCCCCGCCTGGGGTGGGGCGGTCTCCAAAACAATTAAATTTTACACGGCCTGGTTTTTTCTGGGGACGTGATGCCACCAGAGGACCTTGGGGGGGAAAAAACCCCCCATCCCTGCGGTTTTGAAGGCGTGCGCTGAGCCTGAGACCCCCGTCCCCCCAGAAAAACATCCACCCAGCTCACCAGTGAACTGTCACAAATATGCGGCCCCGGGCCTGCTAACTATCCCTGTGTCAGTGGTCAGATGGACTTTTCCGGGGAAGATGCAGACAACGCGTTTTAAATTTTAGATGCACGGGCTGGGCCCGGGCAGGACGGGTTTTTGGCAAAGAATGCTCTCGGCATTGGTATTGGGGGCAGGCAAAGGGCCCTGAATGGCGGGGCCATCTGTGTCCACCAGACGGGAAAGGGAACATTTCCAAGGCCAAAACCCGCAAGCCGACTTCCGGCTTTTGGGTTTGGGAGGTTTGGGTTTTTTTTGTTTTCTTCTGCCCCAAACCTGGAAGACAGAAGGCTGGCTCTAACTGGGGCCCTGTACGGGTTTCAGGGCTTCAAACGGCGGAAGGGAAAGGGGTAGGATTGGTCTCTGGTTTGTGGTGGGACTCGGGCGACGGTGGAAGGGGTGAAGCGGAGGCTGCCCCCCATCATGTCTGAGAGACATGGGCAGCTGAGGAAACCCTTGGGGGTGGGGAGACAGGGGTTGACAGTGGTTGGAGGCCCGGCGTCGGGCTGGCCTTTTTTGGCCAAGGTTGCCTCCATTTCAAATCATGCATTCGCTCATGGCTAACTGTTGGTGGTGGTTTTAAACCCCCTAAGGTTCTTGCTTCTACTTATGCGTTTTTGGCAAAGGGGCATATGACATCGCTGGGTGAATCGAGGCTTGCTCAAAAAAGGCCCCGGCTTACAGGTCCTTGACCTTTTTTACGGCGATAAGCGAGGAGCGGGTTTGGCGACCCTGGGGGCGAAACATACAGGGAATTCCCGACCGCCCCTCCCTTTTTGAGGGGAACCATATTGACCTACCCCATGTATTCCTCCTGTCCAGTGATGAAGCGTGCAAGCAAATTCTGCTGAAAAGACCCCCGTTGGATCCGCAAAAGTCGCTCATCACATCAACCAGGGGACTTCGTCGTCCTGAATTCTGCATCCAGGACTGCGGGGGCTAAACAAGAGGGACTGAAGGGGTTTCCCGACCCCCCGGGATTTTTTCGATTGACCGGGTTTCCCTTTCCTCCTCTGTGATCAGTAAGGGCGTCAAAACAGAGAAAAACATCCTCTTTGGCCTTTGATCTTTTTAACATGCCTTTGACCCCCAAACCCCATTTTTTCATCAAAGAGGTCTTCAAAAAAAGGATTACCACGTGGTGTGTACACGATTCATTTGGGCACTTCATTTGGACGGATTTGGGGGGATCGATGACGACATTTGTGGCCTGACTGGGGAGGCGAGGGGGAAGAGCTGTGCAGGTTGCATTTAAACCCTGGGACAGATTGTCGACGCTTTTCGTTACTGAGTTCACAGGGCCCTGACCCAGGATGACAGGCCTGACGGTCCCGCAACTGCGATCCGCTGCAGCTGTTTTTCGCCCCCACTGGAAGGAGCACCTTCTCTCGTACCCCACCTCCATGTCCTACCCCCCCTCTTTGTCGCTTACCACCCGAATTTTTGCTCCATGTTCGAAATATAAAAATTTTTGAAGGTATGGAAAGGTTTTGAAATCCTTATCAAAAACGGCAAAATTTTACGCATTCTCAAATCCCTCAAATCAAAACAAAAAATTGCTGGATTCAAATTTAACTGCAAATTAGATCATCAACAAAGTGGCCCCCAAAGTGAAAAAACACTATTAAATGTATTCAGATAATAAAAGGTAAAATTTTTTGGGACCTACAATTCACCGTGGTGACTAAAAATTCCGTATTCAAATTTTTCGCAAAATAGTCTATCAACAAAGCGGCCTGCGCCAAAAATGAAAAAACCCTATCTGAAATTTTTTGGATAATAAAGTATTTTTGGCACCTTTCAATTCACCTTGGTGTCAAAAATTGCAGTATTACATTTTAATGCTAGGGGCCTCAATGAACAAAACTGTAGTGCGCCCAAAGTGAAAAAAAAACTATCTGTAATGTATTCGGATAATAAAAAGGGGTTTTTTTTTTTGGGACCTATCAAATTTACCTGTGGTAACTACACAATTGCGGGGTTCAAATTTAACTGCAAGGGGGGCTCTATCAACAAATCTGACGGCCAAAATCAAAAAACACGTATCTGTAATGTATTCGGATAATAAAAGGTTTTTTGGGGACCTATCAACCCTGCGACTCAAAATTGCTGGATTTTAAATTTAACGAAGGTGAATACATCAACAAAGGTGGAATGGGGAAAATTGAAAAAGAAAACCTGTCTGAAATGTATACTGATAATTAAAGTGGAGTTTTGCATCTAACAAAGAGACCTGCATTACTAGAAAAGATGTGTATCCTAATATAAGTTCAGGCTGCCCAATATCCAGGAAATATTTCAATAGAAAACTGTTAATAATAAAGCTATTGCAATGTCTACACTAAGTCTTGGTGAACTTTATCCAGTATTCTTTATAGAGCTTGTCTGTGTTCGCCCGCGGGGGCCCTCCCTCCGCTCCCCCCCGTGACTTTACAGCGGTAGATGCTCCTTTAAATTCTCTACCTAACTACATAAAATCTTCCAATCTCTAATCTAACTAAGTTGTAAAGATCACAGCTAAACGTAGAGCTTTCTCTGTGAAGAAATAGATTAATTTCGCTGAGCTGTTTGGACACAAGCAGAGCGCACGTCCTACTGCTCTGAGACGCTGAAAGACACTGAGGCTGAACAGGAAGGGCTGTTCTATGTAAAACGAGGTCATGTGATTTTTCCAGCCAATCGCAACCATACACATCCCAGTCATGACGTCGCACACACATCTCACCCTGCTCTAAATTCTGTAAGCTGATTTGCTGGCTGCCAAAATGACAGGAAGCGCCGAAAATGGCGCGATCTTAATAGATGATGCACAGATTTTAACCTAAATTATGGCATGATCTAAAAATTTCGATCAACATAAAAACTGTGCCTATTTCAACTTTGTCGATAATAGTCGCTCAACACTATTAATCACCCGTGTCCGGAGCTCCCTCCGGCCACGGGTGATATGGCATGTGGCCAGCGGTAATATACCGCCGGTCCCATGTCACGATCATGCACGGCTTGCCCACAAGCCCGCGCGATTGCCAGGACATATGCATACGTCCAGGTGCGTTAACCCCCAAACCACCTGGACGCATGGGAGGACCATTGTATGTTAAAACCATAGCTCTAAGAACCTGGTAACTGGTTCCAAAGCCCCAAAATGACACCATAATGCAAAATAAAGATTATAGAAAATGAAGCAGATAACGAGTACAGATGAAGCAATTCTTTACATATAAAATCAATAACAGCTGCTGGCAGCTGAAAAAACACTTTCCATTTTGAGGACATGAGCTTTTTTGGGTGATGTACTTTGTACACAATATACCAGAAAATAGAAAATTGGTCTGTTGTCTACCCTCATCTGGAGCCCAAAGGAATCCTGGCAGATGTGAGGAAAGTACAGAACTTGTTGTACTTCACTTTACTGTAGAGAGGCAATACTAAATTGCCGATCAGTGTATACACTTCACTAATACAGATGTTTTAAAAGTAAAATGTTCATGTTTATTGGTTGGATCTTTCAGACAATCACATGTGTCATAGATCGGCATTGTCTGTGACATTGTATGATAAGTGTGGTTTCAAGACACAAGGTCCCAAGAAAGACCATTGTATTTAGAAAATGTTGTATTCTGTAATCATTGTAACTTGAAGGACCACTGTACTTAAACATTATTTTTGGATGATATGCATGAGGACCCTTGGCTACAATTTTGTTAGGAATGCCCAAATAAGCTATGTTGCTCTTAGACATAGGCATCTCATTGTTGATGGACAGATCCATGCACTCCTATTATGAATACTTTATATAAAATAGTTGAATATTGTCAATAAATATTTGATTACAGGGTTTCAGGGATGGTGAATTTTTGATTTACTTTCTAATGGTCGTATATGTTTTTGATTAGTTCCTTTTTTGTATATAGTGAACTGGAAATGTAAATATAAGTGAGGGTAGTACACTACTACATTTTTCCAACTCTTATCTCTATGTAATATAAACTAAATATGGATATTTGTCAATATGTTTCCTTTTGGTAATTGGGCATTGGTGATACTTTAATTAGAATTTAGTAATTTAACATAATATATTTATCAAGGCTGTTGGAGTTTCTCAACCATCTTTTATCCCTTAAGGATGCAGTATGTTTTGGACTTTAGGACATTATTGTGTTATTAAAGATGTGTCAATATATTTTATATCTAATTTAGAGATGAGCGAATCGATTCTAAGGAAGTGGAATTCGTTTAGAATTTCAGGAAAACTTTGATTCTGAATGAAATAGAAGTTTGGGATGATTCGCGGGAACGAAGCATGCTTTTGATTGATAAAATGGCTGCGAGCACATAGCTTTACATGGGGCAAAGGTCTCGTTCACACGACGGTTTTTGCCGCGGTTCCCATGGCCAAAACCTCGTCGGACCGCGCCGCAAACTTGCGTCTCCCAACGCAGGTTTGCGGCATGGGCTGTGGGCGTGGTCTCGGCACGTAAGGGGCGTGGTTTGGGGCGCGGCTTGCGCCGAGGGTTGGCCCCATACAAATTAATAGCAGGGGGCGAGCCGAGCGCGAGCCGCGTCCCAGCCGCGCACCACCTGCGGCGACACCCGCGGCGCTGCCCGCGGCGAGTATTCCCTGTCAAGAATTGACAGGAGAGTTCTTCACATGCGCAGGTCTGGCCGCGGCCCCGGAACCGCGGCCAAACCTGCGGCGTGTGAATATTAACGCGGTTTCCCATAGGAAACTATGTTAATAATCTAGGTGCGATTTGGCCGCGGTTATGGCCGCGGAAACCGCGTCGGAACCCGCGGCCATAACCGCGGCCAAATCCGTTGTGTGAACGTAACCAAAGAATCTGGGGGGAAAGAAGGCGTAGCCACATGACATTGGCAGAGAGAAGCCAATCAGAGCCCGGGGCGGATTTTGGACGCACCGCACTATAAAATCCGGGCAGAACGCTGGCAGTTTTCTACCCTCTCGATGTACTGTGTAGGGAAGATGCGCCGCGGCGCTTATATTATCTATAAAAAAAAACTCACTTTTATACAGCGATTTTTGGGGAGGTATCACAGCTTGTCTCAAAACTGCTTCCTACTTCTAATTCTGATTTTGGGGGGTAGGAACTGAAGTCCAGTGTGCCTAATGCAGCGCATTACATTTTAATTTGCTATTGCTCAGTTCTTCAGCACATTGAATAACCAAGGTTATCCCAAGCCGTTTCCCTTGTATTTTATTAAAAAAAACGTTTTTACAACCAAATACCACCTAATTTTTGGTTTGCTCATTTCTTTTTCCAATTTAATCCGGGTTTTAAATTTAAACGTTGTTTTGCGTTGTGGCACTAAAAGAAACGTTTCCCTTTTTTCACCCCCAAAAGAAGAAAATTTTGCTGTAGCATAATTCATACCGAAGGTTAATTACAATTTTTTTCTGGTTTGGGGGTTCCATTAAATACACAAAGTTTTAAACGCTACAAAGCTGGAAATTTTTGGCAGCAATTTTCTTTTCGCAATTTACATCCAAGGGGGTTTCTAAGTATTTTTCTGCAGTTGTACTTATAAAAGAAACGTTCTTTTTCACCGCCAAAAAAAAATTTTGGCTGTAGCATAATTCAAAAACAAGGTTAAATAACCTGTTTGTCTTTTAAAATTCGGGAAAATACACATGTTTTTAAAAGGGACATACAATTTAAATTTTTTTCCTGCCAATTTCTGAACGCAATTTTTCCAAGGTTACCCAAAATTGTTATGGGGGTTTATTTTGGAGTCAAATACAGGGGTGTTATTTTTCATATCAATATCTTCACAAACAAATCTGTACTTTTAGAACAAACAGTATGTCAACAAGAGGTGGCAGGCTCTTCACCTGCCATGCATGGCACAAAAAAAAATTCCTGGGGCAGGCCCCCGGGCGCAGTACAGAAAGGTGACGCGCACAGGGGGGCACCGAGGCCCGAACTGCTGGGTTTTACTAGCTGCCGTATGTTGTTCACAACCCAATGGTTTTTCTTTTAATTGATGACTAGGTCATCCCCTTTCCTCCAATGACATCTGAAAAAACCCCCGCCAAGAGTTGGGTGGGGAAAGTCCCGACACAACCCTTATTGGCATGACCCAGGAGCGGGTCAGCGGCCCTCACCTGTCCTCAAACCCGCCTCTGTCCCATCCGGTTTTCCCTCGCCAAGATCACTATTTGGTCTGGGCTCAGTGCCACAACAGCGGGAAGAGGAGGGCAGTCAGCACACTTGGGAGCAAAAAATGGGGGCCCAATATCCCCTCTTTTGCAGTAGGCGGGAAAGTATAGATGTGGGAGTGGCATGGGGGGGGCATGTTGGAGGGTCAGCCGTGCAAACCAAGAACGGAAAAGAGGCACAGTGACGATGAAACACAAACGATGAGATGACCGACCGCACTTGGGGGGGGGTGAAGAAGGGCTTATCATCGCAGGGAAAAAAGGGCTTCAGCTGAGCCAGGCAGCGGCCATCCACAAGTGGGTTGTGTGGGGGCCTAGTCACAGGTACGCAGTGTAGGCAGGACCAAGCGGCCACGGGGGAGAAAAAACCACTTTGCAGGTCCCAAAAAGTAGCGGGACAGGGTTTTAGCTGGCAGGGCGGGGTAGCCACTCATGGGGAGATCGGGGGGGTAAATCAGCACTCGGGGGGTGTGGGATTTTTTTGGGAAAACACCGGAGGAGCCAAATATGGCTTATTAGATTCTTGGGCAAAAGTGAAGGTGCCAGGGAGCTAACATTTTCACCACGGCCCTGCGTCAACACATGCAGGTCACCATCCCGGGGCCTGGGAGAAACGTGGCCAGATGTGGGTGGTCCACCCCCGCCCCCGCGCAACACAACACGCCCGTGGACCCATGCCATTGCAGCCATCAAGGCCCACCACTTCTGCAAAAGGGAGCTTTTTTCTCTTTCCCATCATCTCTCGTTCCAGATACCTCCCACCCCATTAGAAGGGCTGCGACACTGGGCGCCAAACTGGATGTTGGCCGAAACTTGCCGAGTTTGCAGGGGAAAGGTCCCCCGGGCCCATAGTGTGGCATCAAAAGCGGGGGTTTCATGCGGAGGGGGCCATCGTACCCCCAAAGGAGAACCCCTTTGTCCACAGAAATGTGAAAAACGATGACCTTTGTAAAGAGAATCGGGCAGGATCGGCCAAAGGATTTCCAACACCAATGCCTAGGGTCAGCCCCCACATCAGCCATACCCTCCCCCAAACGTGAAAATGAGTCGGGTTTCAAACTACCTCCTCAGCCACTATTTTGATGTCGCCACCCCACTGATCCACACATCTGCTGCCAGTTTTCCATCTCCTACCCCATCTTTACCAGGGCTGGGATTGCCACCCACCTCCACACCTGTCATTTTGCCACTCTATGACCCATGCTGCTGCTGTTGCTGGTGCCCGTGACATCCCACTTTTTTCCCTTGTGCCACTCTCACCCCCATCTGCTGCTGCTGTTGTTTCTTTGGTCACCACCACAACCTGTCATTTTGTGCCACTCTCTGACACATGCTGTTTGCTGCCCTTATCTCCACCTTGGCCTACTACTGTTTTTTGCCCACCTCCAGAAGCATTGTTCCACTCCTGACCTCTGCTGCTGCTGTGGCTGCTCCAGCCCTCCACACTCTGTCATTGTGCCATCTGTGGCCTACCCTGTTTTTTGCCACCTTTCCCGAATGTTTTTGCCACTTCTGACCTCATGTTCCTGTGGCTGCTGCCGTAACCTCCACTCTCTGTCATTGTGCCCGCTGTGCGTTTTGCCGTACCTCCACACTCTGTCATTGTGCCACTCTCGACCCCATGCTGCTGCTGCCCCCCACCCCCACCCTGTCAGTTTCCCTCTGTGGCCTACTTCTGTTTTGCCACCTCCAGAATGCATTGTTCCACTGCTTTACCTCATGCTACTGCTGTGGGTGCTGCCGGGGCCCTCCAAAACTCTGTCATTGTGCCACTCTGTGGCCTACTCCTGTTTTTGCCACCTCCAGAATGTCATTGTGCCACTGTCTGACCTCATGCTGCTGCTGAGGCTGCTGCCGAAACCTCCACCCTCTGTCATAGTGCCACTGCTGCTGCTGTTGATGCTGTCACCTCCACACTGTGTCATTTTGCCACTCTCTGACTTCATGCTGCTGCTGTGGCTGCTACTGTGACCTACACACTGTGTCATTGTGCCACTTTGAGGGATACTCCTATTTTTGCCACCTCCACAATGTCATTGTGCCACTCTCTGACCTCATGCTGCTGCTGCCCTCCCCTCCACACTCTGTCATTGTGCCACTCTTTGGCCTACTCCTGTTTTTGCCACCTCCAGAATGTCATTGTGCCACTCTCTGACCTCATGCTGCTGTGGCTGCTGCCGTAACCTCCACTCTCTGTCATTGTGCCACTGCTGCTGCTGTTGATGCCGTCACCTCCACACTGTGTCATTTTGCCACTCTCTGACCTCATGCTGCTGCTGTGGCTGCTGCCGTGACCTCCACACTCTGTCATTGTGCCACTCTGTGACCTCATGCTGCTGCTGCCCTCACCTCCACTCTCTGTCATTGTGCCACTCTGTGGCCTACTACTGTTTTACCACATCCAGAAAGTCATTGTGCCACTGTCTGACCTCATTCTGCTGCTGTGGCTGCTGCCGTGCCCTCCACACTCTGTCATTGTGCCACTGTCTGACCTCATGCTGCTGCTGTGGCTGCTGCCGTGCCCTCCAAACTCTGTCATTGTGCCACTCTTTGGCCTACTCCTGTTTTTGCCAGCTCCAGAATGTCATTGTGAAACTGTCTGACCTCATGCTGCTGCTGCTGTTGATGCCGTCACCTCCACACTGAGTCATAGAGCCACTCTCTGACATCGTGCTGCTGCGGGGGCTGCTGCCGTGACCTACACACTATGTCATTGTTCCACTCTGTGCCCTACTCCTGTTTTTGCCACCTCCAGAATGTCATTGTGCCACTGTCTGACCTCATGCTGCTGTTGTGGCTGCTGCCGTGACCTCCACTCTCTGTCATTGTGCCACTCTCTTACCTCATGCTGCTGCTGCCCTCACCTCCACTCTCTGTCATTGTGCCCCTCTGTGGCCTACTTCTGTTTTGCCACCTCCAGAATGTCGTTGCCACTGCCTCACCTCATTCTGCTGCTGTGGCTGCTGCCGTGCCCTCCACACTCTGTCATTGTGCCACTCTGCAGCCTACTCCTGTTTTTGCCACCTCCAGAATGTCATTGTGCCACTCTCTGACCTCATGCTGCTGTGGCTGCCGCCTTTACCTCCACACCCTGTCATTGTGCCACTCTCTGACCTCATGCTGTTGCTCCTGCCGTCACCTCCACACTGTGTCATTGTGCCACTCTGACCTCATGCTGCTGCTGCCGTCACCTCCACTCTGTCATTGTGCCACTCTGTGGGGTACTACTGTTTTGCCACCCCGTCAAATGGCATTTTCCACTGTCTGACCTCATGCTGCGGCTGTGGCTCCTGCCGTGTCCTCCACACTGTGTCATTGTGCCACCTGTGGCCTACTCCTGTTTTTGCCACCTTCAGAATGTCATTGTGCCACTCTCTGACCTCATGCTGCTGTGGCTGCCGCCGTCACCTCCACGCCCTGTCATTGTGCCACTCTGTGGCCTACTACTGTTTTTGCCACCTCCAGAATGTCATTGTGCCACTCTCTGACCTCAATGCTCTGTTTGGGCCCGCCGCCGTCACCCTCCACACCCCGTCATTGTGCCACTCTCTGACCTCATGCTGTTTCTCCTGCCTTTACCTCCACACTGTGTCATTGTGCCACTGTCTAACCTCATGCTGCTGCTGTGGCTGTTGCCGTGCCCTCCACACTGTGTCATTGTGCCACTCTCTGACCTCATGCTGCTGCTGCCGTCACCTTCACTCTCTTTCATTGTGCCACTCTCTGGCCTACTACTGTTTTGCCACCTCCAGAATGTCATTGTGCCACTGCCTCACCTCATTTTGCTGCTGTGGCTGCTGCCGTGCCCTCCACACTCTGTTATTGTGCCACTCTGTTGCCTACTCCTGTTTTTGCCACCTCCAGAATGTCATTGTGCCACTCTCTGACCTCATGCTGCTGTGGCTGCCGCCATCACATCCACACCCTGTCAGTGATCCACTCTCTGAACTCCTGCTGTTGCTCCTGCCGTCACCTCCACCCGGTGTCATTGGGCCACTGTTTGACCTCATGCTGCTGCTGTGGCTGCTGTCGTGCCCTCCACACTCTGTCATTGTGCCACTCTGTTGCCTAATCCTGTTTTTGCCACCTCCAGAATGTCATTGTGCCACTCTCTGACCTCATGCTGCTGTGGCTGCCGCCGTCACCTTCACACCGTCATTGTGCCACTCTCTGACCTCATGCTGTTGCTCCTGCCATCACCTCTGCTCTCTGTCATTGTGCCACTCTGTGGCCTACTACTCTTTTGCCACCTCCAGAATGTCATTGTGCCACTGTCTGACCTCATGCTGCTGCTGTGGCTGCTGCCGTGCCCTCCACACTGTGTCATTGTGCCACTCTCTGACCTCATGCTGCTGCTTCCGTCACCTCCACTCTCTGTCATTGTGCCACTCTGTGGCCGAATACTGTTTTGCCACCTCTAGAATGTCATTGTGCCACTGGGCCTCAAACCCCATTCTGCTGCGTGGCTGCTGCCGTGCCCTCCACACTCTTTCACTGTGCCACTCTGTGGCCTACTCCTGTTTTTGCCACCTCCAGAATGTCATTATGCCACTCTCTGACCTCATGCTGCTGTGGCTGCTGCCGTCACCTCCACACCCTGTCATTGAGCCACTCTTTGACCTCATGCTGTTGCTCCTGCCTTTACCTCCAACCTGTGTCATTGTGCCACTCTCTGACCTCATGCTGCTGCTGTGGCTGCTGCCGTGCCCTCCACACTCTGTCATTGTGCCACTGTATGATCTCATGCTGCTGCTGTGGCTGCTGCCGTGCCCTCCACACTCTGTCATTGTGCCACTCTGTGGCGTACTCCTGTTTTAGCCACCTCCAGAATGTCATTGTGCCACTCTCTGACCTCAAGCTGCTGTGGCTGCCACCGTCACCTCCACACCCTGTCATTCTGCCACTATCTGACCTCATGCTGTTGCTCCTGCCATCACCTCCACTCTCTGTCATTGTGCCACTCTGTGGCCTACTACTGTTTTGCCACCTCCAGAATGTCATTGTGCCACTGCCTGACCTCATGCTGCTGCTGTGGCTGCTGCCGTGCCCTCCACACTCTGTCATTATGCTACTGTCTGACCTCATGCTGTGGCTGTTGCCGTGCCCTCCACACTGTGTCATTGTTCCACTCTCTGACCTCATGCTGCTGCTGCCGTCACCTCCACTCTCTGTCATTGTGCCACTCTGTAGCCTACTACTGTTTTGCCCCCTCCAGAATGTCATTGTGCCACTGTCTGACCTCATGCTGCTGCTGTGGCTCCTGCCGTGTCCTCCACACTGTGTCTTTGTGCCACTGTCTGACCTCATGCTGCTGTGGCTGCTGCCGTCACCTCCACACTCTGTCACTGATGTTGCCACCTGAGCTCTCAGCTTGTTTTTTTCCAGCTTTTGCTGCCATGACTTTATCAGGCTACATTTCCGTTTCAGTTTTTTGGTCAGTTTTGCCCTCTTTCGTGCCCAGGGAATTTTATAGTGAAGCGATTCTAAGAGCGGCAGCAGTCATCTACATGTCCTACTAAAACACAACATTGTATGAAGACCAAACCAAGCTCCATCTGCATATTTTAGCATGGCACAACGTTCTATAGCACCCTGCAGGCTCTGTGTAGCCTGGAAATAACTGTTTTTTAACGCGATTTGTCCTGAAGCAATTCGGACCAAAACAAATTTTGTCGGAAAATTCGGCGAAGTCACCGAATCGAATTTTTAAGAAATTCGACCATCTCTAATCTAATTTTGGAAAAAGTCCGAATTCTGAAAAAATAAGCAGTTTTTAAATTTTAAAATCATATGGATAATCATACTAGAAAATTAACTAAATAAACACAATTATATCTCACGTGGCATTATTTGTTGTACTTTATTCTTATAGTAAAAATCAAAGAACATGAATCAGGTCACCTACTCCCACAAGCGTTCTCGATGGACACACGGTTCATGGGTAACCACTCCTGTCAAAACAATGGCAAAAACTAAGGAAAATATCATCTTCCAAATTGAGGAATCCATCCAAACAAGTAGGATGTAGTTAAAAAAATCCAATTTTCTTTATTGCAATCCATTAGAACATAATGCAAAAAATGCAAAGAATATCCATTGCACTTGAAGGGTTGTTATGGCAGTAATTACATCAGCCTAATGAATGTCACACCACCAACGCGTTTCGGGAACTAGTCCCTTACTCATGGATGAGGTCCAAGTGTGATTCAGGAAACAGAACCAGCTTAAATAGGGCAGGTTCGATGCCGAATCACAGATGACCTAAACTCCAAACAAAAATAAATATAATGATTAAAATTAAATAACAAGTCACAAATGACAAATAACAACATTCTTAATACAAAAAAGTCGATATGCATACTGTGTAATTAAACTTATTATACAGTATTTCTACCTGCAATCACTACATATAACTAATACTGATATGATAGATGTTTCATGTTCATACCAATAACGAGTACAGGTAGATAAATTGAAAATCCACCACGCCTCCCTGGAGAATAGTTTCTTTTGTAAATCTCCACCTTTAACCCCTTCCCGACATAGGGCGTATGGATACGCCCTATCGGGAAGTGACTTCCCGCAAATGGACATATCCATACGCCTGGCGTCGGGGGGCTTGTGGGCGAGCCACGAGCGATCGCAACATGGGACCAGCGGTAAATTACCGCTGGCTGCATGCCGTATCACCCCCGGCCGGAGTGAACTCCGGCCGCGGGTGATTACCGCTTCATTAACAGAACCTGTCATGGTTGCGATAATAAAGCCGCAGGCAGGAGGAGTGAGTTTCCTCCTCCCTGCTCCTCGTGGCTGCCGCACTATATTGCGGCACCAAACCTCTGTCTGATGATCCCGGGAAGTGCCGTTCACTTCCCGGGGTCATCTGTGATGTCACCAGCCCGCAATACATTGTGGGAAAGGTGACAGGGGGTTGTCAAGGCGACCAGTACACAGTACTAAATTACTGTGCACTGGTCTGCCTTCTAACCGCAATCTGTTGATTGCTGTTAGAAGAAAAAGTGAAAAAAAAATTTGAAAGAAAGTAAAAATAAATGTCAAAAGTGAAAAAAAAGTAAACCCACAAACACAAAAAAATAAAATAAAAACACGTACACCGCCCTTTTCCCCTTTACAAACGCCAATCGCCCCAAAAAAAAATCAAAAATAAATAAAGTACCCATATCCGGTACCCGCCCGCGTGCGTAACAAACCCACCTATAAATCTGTCATGTTAATTAAACCTGTACGTTGAACGCCGTAAAAAATAAAACAAAAAACAGTCATAGAATTGCGATTTTTGTACATCCGCAGCACATAAAATGGAAAAAAAAAGCGATCAAAACTCATAAAACCCAAAGTTGAAACCAATTAAAACCTCAGTTCAGCCCGTAAAATAAAAGTCCTTACACGTCTCTGTATACGGAAAAATAAAAAAGTTATGGCTCTCAGAATACAGCGAGGCATAAATATTATTTAACACAATAAAACCACTTTTTTTTTTTTAAAGTGCTTCAAAATTTAAAAAACTATATAAATAGGGTATCGCTATAATCGTATAGACCCAGAGAGTAAAGCTAACTGGTCGTGGATACTGCACAGTGAGCGCTGTTAAAAATAAAAATAAAAAAAAACAGTACTAGGATTGCAGTATTTTCTTCAAACTGCTTTTCCAAAAAACTGATTTAAAACTGATAAAAAAGTCTTGTCCCCCAAAAAATGATACCAATAAAATGTCAACTCTTCCCGCAAAAAACAAGCCCCTACAAATCTCCGTACACAGAAAAAAAAAAAATTTTATGGCCCCTCAGACTATGGCGATGCAAAAACGTGTTTTCCTTTTTGAATAAAAGTGTTTTTATTGTGTAAAAAGCAGTTAAAAACATAAAAAAATATACAAATTGGGTATCGCTGTAATGTTACGCCCTGCTGAGTAATAACTAGTATGTCAGTTATATCCCTGCACGGTGCCCCGCTGTTAAAAAATAAAAATAATAAAACACTACAAGGGAATGCTGTATTTTGTTCAAAAAGCCTCACAAAAACCTTAAATAAAAAGTGATCAAAAGCGGCATATACCCCCCATAATGGTATTTAATAAAAACATCAACCATCCACAAAAAACAAGCCCAGAATCAGCTCCGTATACAAAAAACGAAAACGTTATTGGCTATCAGAACAAAAACAACATAAAAACGCAATTTTTTTATAGACCTATTTCCTAATTGTGTAAAAGTAATTAAAACATAAAAAAACTATTTTAAAAATCTAAAACCATTGCAATTGTACCGACCCCATATTTAAAGATATCCTGTCATTTATACTTCCAACGGCGACCTCTGTAAAATTGAAGCCCAAAAAACAATGCCCAGGAATTGCTTTTTCCCTCATTTTCATAGCCCCAATGCAAAAAAAAAAAAAACTTTTAACACCTGTGCACCCAAAACTTTACAATACACCCATAGATGAAAACTATGAGGTGTGCTGAATCCAAAATGGGTTGACTTGTAGAAGGTTTCACCTGTTCTGGTACTTTGGGGGGCTTTTTAAATGCGACATGGCCCCACCAAAATCTGCGTTCCAAAAGCCAAATAGCGCTCCCTCCCTTATACTCCCTGCCATGCGCCCAACAGCAGTTTACAACCACATTTGGGTATTTGCCGAACTTGGAAGAAATTGTGGTAACCAAGGTTTTGGGTGCTTTTTTACCAGGATTCCTTTATAAAAATTAAACATTTTTCAGCTAAAATTGCAGATTATTGGAAAAAAAATGTTTTTTTTCATTTTCACAGCGCTACGTTTAAAAATTTTGGACAAAACCTGTGGATTCGAAAACTCACTACACCTCTGGATATATATCCATAAGTGGTTTTGTTTCCAATATGGGATATTTTTAGGGGAGTTATTAAGTTTTAGCACCTTAGGGTGTCCGCCAAAAACCCGAAATGGCCCCTAAATTAAAATGGCAATGAAAATTAGAGCCCCAGATCCAGTAGGTGCTCCTCCCTAAATTTTGGGGCTTGTGGTTGAGCCAAATAGTGCCTAAGGGCCACTTTTGGGGTATCTCTGAAACGGCGAAAACTGGGGGGAAACAATATTAAGTTGTATTCCCTGATCACATTTACGTATTTTTTGTGAACAATGTATAAACATTGAAAATCTGCAAAAAAAGTGAAATTTTGAAATTTTTACTTCCACTTTGCTTTCATTCCTGTGAAACACCTAATGGGTTAATAAAACTTCCAAAATGCGGTTTTGAAATACTTAAGGGTGTAGTTTCTTAGATGAGGTCATTTTATGGGGGTTATCTAACATACAGGTCAATCAAAGTCACTTAGAATGGGACTGGTCCCTAAAAAATGTATATTGCAAATTTTCTTGAAAATTGAAATTACTGCTAAATTTCTAAGCCCCCTAATGTCGTTAAAAAAAAAAGGGCATTTAAAAAAAATTATGCCAAACTACAGCAGGACGATTTTGGTGATGCTAGGGTTTTAAACTATTTTGAGTGGAATAAACTATCTGTCTTTACATGCAGAAATTTTTGAAGTTTAAAAATTGGTACATTTTTCAAATTTTTCAAAGTTTTTTGATATTTTTCACAAATTAACAAGCATTTTTGGACCAAAATTTCTTACTATCTTAAAGCTCAATGTGTCAACGGAAAACAGTCTCTGAAAACACATGGATAGGTTCAAGTTGTCAAAAAGTTATTCTCACATAAAGTGACACATGACAGGGTTTCAAAATGGGGCTCTGTCAGAGAGGCCAAAACTGGCTCCGGCGGTAAGGGGTTAAGGGACGTGCAATTTTCTCAATACCTATCACTGATAGCACTCACACATCTCCACTGTGTTTCTTGGAGAAGTGCAGCGAAATCACTGAGGATTTAAAAGTTAGTGGCCGAATGGCATCAGACAGATGCCGTATTATCCTTAGCTTTAAGGGGCCGGTCGTACATCCCACATACTGGAGATTGCATATTTTACAACTGATTAAATAGACCACAAATTGCGAATTGCAGTTAATGTGTGTCTTGATGTCGAACGTTTTTCCTTTACTAAAGGAGGTAAAACTGTTGGATCTCTGAACATAATTGCATACAGTACAGATGGAATGACCACATTTGAAGAAACCTTTAGTTTCCAACCAGGTATTAGTGCCAAACTTCTTCAGTTTCAATAAACTTGGGGAAAGAATAGTATCTTAACTTGGGGCTCTACGGGATACAAACCGGATGTTATGTTGCAAAATTCTTTTGATTTCAGGATTGACAAACAGTAAAGGCAGATGATTTTTGACTATCCTCACTATTTGTGAAAATTGTCGGCTGTATCCTGTGCTGAAGGTAATGTTACTATGAATTGTTTTTTTGTTTTCCTGTCTAATGTTCTTAATTAGCTCCCTCCTATCCATATCAGCGATTTTCTTAACTGCAATATTCAAAGTGTTCTGCGTATAATCGCGTTGTCTGAACCTAGTACAAAACTGCATTTGATAAACTGAAAATTGGGCGTTGTCAGTGCAATTCCTTCTCAAACGACACATTTCCCCTAAAGAAATATTGTGGAGAACATGTTTAGGGTGACACGACGATGCCTGAAGAACAGAATTTCTTGCAGTTGGTTTTTTATAAGGCCTCACCTGAACTGATTGTCCTACACTATCTGCCATTAAAGTGATGTCTATAATCCACACATAATTTATGACTGTAAAAGGTGAAGCACAAATTTTTTGATCAACAGGTCCTGTCCAGATCAGCAACAAGTCGTCACTATAACGACAGTACCAATAGATGTAATCATAAAAAACATTGTCCTCACCAAATAGATACATTTCCTCAAATGAAGACATGTAAATACCAGCTAATGACGGGGAGAATCTAGCTCCCATTGATGCGCCGCATCTTTGTAAAAATAATTTGCTGTCAAATATAAAAAAATTGTGATGTAAAAGATAATCAACAGCCATTACTATAAATTCTTGTTTCTCTACCGAAAAATGGCTATGTTTATGTAAAAAAGTGTGCAACACTGTTATGGCCTGTTCATGTGGAATTGAGGGGTACAGGCCGATTACATCACAAGTAACCCAAATGACATTTTCGGGCCACGAATCACACTTGTACCTCAGCCATGAGTAAGGGACTAGTTTCTGAAACGCGTCGGTGGAGTGACATCCAATAGGCCGATGTAATTACTGTCACAACAACCCCTCAAGTGCAATGGATATTTTTTGCATTATGTTTTAATGGATTGCAATAAAGAAAATTGGATTTTTTAACTACATTCTACTTATTTGGCTGGACTCCCCTCTCGATTTGAAAGCTGGTATCTTCCTTCATTTTTGCCATTATTTTTATAGTGTTATAAGGATTATGAGAGACATGTATGATCAGGTTTTTTCACCCTTTTTTGGCATAAAATGCACCTAAGTGAGAAAGCTATGATGTCTAATGCGTCTAATGAATGTGTTAGGCACATTAGACTCAACACTTTGTAATTCACCTAGCACGTGGGGGCATTTTGGGGATGTTCTGGGGGCATTATGGAGGTGTGTCGCACCACACTCGTAATATTAGACACATATACAGTATGAATGTGGTTTGGCAAAACTAGGCGCATTACTGCTTGAACAGGCAGACCTACTGTATTTCAATGTGGTCTGCCTGAACCTGAAGAGTCAAAGTAAAGCTGGATTTTCCATTAGGGCAAAAAATGTCCCTTATTTCTCAACTTATAGTAATACAATAATAAAAAGTAATTTCTGATAATTATCAAACTATATAAAATTAAATTATTTAAATTTAAAGGGGTTTTACCACGATGTAATGTTGACGTGGGATCCTCCAAAATGGGTATTTAATCACTTTTCTAAATATATGTGATTACAAAAAGTGAAGCCTCTGAGAGCTACAGCATTGCTCAATCCCCCTTAGTTTCCTGACAGTTTACATTAGACACGACCAGGACACTGACAGGATCTGATCTGGCCGCGCTTGCATGTTTGCACTTCTTATCTGATGACAGAGAACATGAAGGAGCTTGCAAGGGACTGGGGAGAAAAAGCAGTGAATAAGCCTGTGTCTTTTGTATAGAAAATCCACTGGTTGTAATGTAATTATTTGAGTAAACATTGCAGACTGATCCATGGCTCTCTCTCAGCCTCCCTCTCCCCTGTGACTCGGCATGCTTTGTTTATCTTCTATCCTGAGCAGATAAGAGGTAAGGAACTCACTTTGTGGCAAATCCCCTTTAATAAAAAAAAAAGTTATCATACAAAATTAATGTAAAAATATGTAGTGTTCCAAAATATAAAAATATCTCCTATAAAATGCATTTAAATTTAACAGAATCTAAAACTAGTTGTACATTAAATAACCCACAAATTTTACAATTATTAATTTTTACTACATTAAATTTGAAATATATGTTTGCTGCCCTCACCCTTTATTCTACATACAGCAAGGGCCAGCACACTACAGGTCTTGCTGGGACCTGTGGTTCACCAAGCAAGATCAGTACCATAATTTTTATTTACTGACATGATGTTTTAATGACTTTTCTTTTATTTTCAACCTATTTGTAGTCTTTATACATGTTAGGCGCATTTATAAGAGCAGTTCTGAAGTGACTTTTGAGTGGCCTCTATATGAAAAGCCCATATATATCGCCACATTCTTAAAGGCCTGTCAATGTTTTACTGTAAAGCAAAGTGCAAATTAAATTCAAACAAATTTCTTTTGTATAGATGCAATTTTAATAATATTTTTATGTAACATAGCAGGCAATAAAGGATTTGTCCATTTGTAAAAAATATGCTGAAATGGGGACAGGTTGGGCAAAAAAAGAAAAAAAAATTACCTACCTGTCCCCTTCTGCCGTTCCGGAGCTCTCAAGCAATCCTCTCCATTTCCCCCATTCCTGACATGCTGGAGAGACTCAAGCTCCTTGTAAATAAAAGGAGTGCAAGCCTCTCCTGTGTGTTGGGACAAGAACCCAGAAGTGAAGAGGAACGGATTGCCAGTTAGATCTAGAGCTGCAGCAGGGCAACTGGCAGTAACTTTTTCTTTCTTTTTTTACTCATCCTACCTCCATTCAGTATCATTTTTGTAAGTGCACAACCCTTTTGAAGAAAAACACAGCTAAATACATTTTACCCTGGTTCTGTATTTTTTTTACAAATATCGTTTATCTGCTATCTGACACAGCCTATAGAAAAAAAAAATACTTTGTGGATTCTGGGAACCTCCTTTTTTGTTTTTCTTTAGACACCATTTAATTTTTTCAGAGGCCTTCAGGTGCTGAAATCTAAGAAATATCCCAAAAAAGCCTGTTTTAGAAAGTACAATGTATTTATCTGAAGGTTTAAGGAGCATTTTTGACGTACTACATTTTTTTAAACTGGGTTGTAAAAGCAAAAATATCCCCTGTGTAAATAATATTTAGTTTTGGTCCAGTTGTTTTCATTTTTACTAGGAGAATATTCACTATGTTTGGTCATACAGCAGAGCTCAGAAGCAAAACTTGACTGTTGCTGGAATGATGTTGAAGCATAATGTCACACTTGCACAGCACCTGAGTTAACAGATTAATGGAAAACCCAGAGAAGTGACCCATTTAGGAAACTACACTCCAAAATGTATTCATCCAGAGGTGTCCCAGAAATTAGTGAAGAATAGATGTTGCACAGTGTAATTTTATTGCATATATCTTATACATGTAGCATGTGCTGCTGGAGCCACATACCCCATAAATTTAAGTCTTTTTTAAAAATGTGTTATGTGTCTACCTACTTTCTAGCAATGTATACCCAAGTAAACTTGTGTAGTGCTAATAGATTTATTGACCATCCGGAATCCATATTGACAGTATCACTTTAAGGATTATAGAGGATAATAGCTAGTCTTTAAGCTGTAATTTTCCTAGTGCTTGGTAAATGTTTGTGAGAAACAGTATATTGACACAGAGGGTTGTTATCAGGGCCTCGTTGTTGTGGGAGAGTTGTACTGAGTAAGCCACATAGCCTTGTGCTGGTGTAAACAATTACTACCCAGCGATGTTTGGGGGAAAATCATGGGAACCAATGTGTTCATGGTTCAGGGTCGCTCGGCATCTAGTCATGGATTTTTCCAGTGCCAGGTTAACCTCTTAAGAACTGGCCATTCGAAGGAGGGAGGTCTTATTCTGGAAAAGTACTGATCTGTCAGCTTGCGTAACACTTGGTTACGCAGGCATTTGTTTCAAGTAAGATATAAGATGGGAAAGTTTGCTGCGAAGTTAAAAGTAGCTGTACATGTGGGCTATAGAGGGAAGCATCAACTCCACAGTGTGGATCCAAGGTATATCTCTCTATCTCGCTAGCCCCTTCTCCCAGCTGAGGTTAATGATAGATGATGCTGATAAGATGGCTGGTGAAGCTTGGACCTGTATATGGGGGCACCCGTGCACGGTGTTGATCTCAGGATTATCTCTCTATCGTCGCTGGTCCGAGTTACCAGCTGATGCCAATAGATGATGCTTATAAGATGCCTGATGAAGCTTTGACCCATATATAGATGTGATGTGAGTATTTGTAATCCATATTATGCGTGCTTTGCCTTTGTAACCAATATTATGCGTGCCTTGCCTTTATAATCTATATTAAGCAAAAGTATATACAATATCACACTATCTTCTTGTAGTTTTATGTAATCATTGAGTTACTCATATAATAAAGTAAATAAAGCATTGGATGTTGCCTTCTTTAAAGCAGTTCAGGACCCCTTAAGATAGTTGGCAAAACAACTTGGCACTAAAATAATCATTCACAGGCATGATTGTGTTGCCTACTTTGGCCTTTGATAAACTACCAGAGATGTAAATCAATTTTCAAAGTACTGTGCAGATTTATATCTACTACGTATTCTGTATTTTTAACATGTTCTATTTATTGTACACATTTGATTCCTCTGTGTGGTATGTAACTTTTCCCATTATTTAGGGATGGAACTGAACTTGGGTAGTATGTATTTCTTAAGTGTTTTTAAAAAATTGTTCCTGTATGTATTTTGTGATGTATTTAATATATAATAGGTGTTCTAAATCTGCTTCAATATTTTCCAATGCTTTTTAGCCTTGTTTGGATTGTTATGTTTTATTTTGCTATGTGAATATATTATCTCTTGTGAATTAATTAATTAAACTATAGCTGGAGAATTCTTCGCTGTACTTTTTAAAAAACAAAGTATTTTTCATGTTTTTTTTACTTTTTTAAATTTTTCCATACTAAAAAAAACAGAGTACAAAATTAATGCAGCTATACTCCCCATTAGTTATATTGATCTAAAGAGTGGAAGGTGATACATTTCTCTAAAGCCTTGTTTATGCACACCTTTTTGCTGATTTTTTTCTTGTCTATGAAAAATGTTACGTCTATGAAACATTTTTGTTGCATTTTTACAAGCTCTTTTAATAGCACTTTGTTTTCAACTGTTTGCATTTTTAATGTGTGTTTTAGTCCTATAAAAAGCCCATAGGAAAAAAGCTGAGAACAAAAGCTAATTTATTACTTTAAATTGTAACAAATGAAATGTCCACTAAAGGGAAGCTAAAATATGTAAAACATATAATAAGACTTAATTAAAATTTTCATCAATTTTAAAATTTGTGCGGGGGAAGGGATCGCGTAAAGGGGTATTTTACTGGTTCCCTAGCTGCATAAAGCCAGGTTTTTAGCCCTTTAGCAAACCCGTGCTGGGCCTATCAGGGAGATCAAACGGTCTGTCTACAGCGACCTGAGGGGCGAGCAGCCCATACAAGAGGGATATCTAGGAAAGGTAGGACCGTAATGGGCACTATTTCAAAGTGACTTGTTTTTGCAAGTCTTTAACATAAAAACAATCCCTTTTAAAGACAACTCCTTTAAGTCTTAGTAGACCTGTTGCTTTTGTAATACATTGGAATATCCTGTATAGTTTTGCGCTATCTCAGTGTAAGTGCTCATTCATACAACTTATTATGGCTCCATACATCCTCTGTATTTATGAGTCCTTTCTGCACCTCCTTGAATATTTTAGTATTTGTATGAGTAAAATAGAAAAAAAAATGTATCCAACTCTACTGGGCTCTGTATATGTAGGGAGTTATGGTGTATTATTTTTTGTATCTTCTGGGTAAGTTCACACATGGCAGATTTGTTACAGAAATTTCTGCAGCTTTCCATTTGTCTGAATTGTTTGGAAGCCATGTACTTGCTGAAAAAATACCATTTCAAAAGAATAAATTATTGAAATATTGTTTACCTTTTAATTTTGGAGTGTGGATTGAATGCTTAGAAAGTTAAGTTCGTTTTTTATTTTTTCATCGGCTTTTTGCAATTTTGGCGGCCATCCAATAGTGTAATCACAAAAAGTGTAAAAGACAAAATCGTAGGGTAGAGCTCTCTTTGGCTGCTAAAACACGTGCCAGTTATATATTTTACGGAAATTGCCTTGTGAACCCCTTTTTTCACCCCTTTTTCGCTCACTCTCTGTACTGTACAGATGCTCTTATTAAAAAGCTTTTTCCCTCTTCATAAACCAATTTTAAGGGGTTTTGGTTTTGTGGCTGATTTTTTCCCAAAAACCCAGAAGTGTTATTTGGGGGTTTTTTGCAGGCTAAATAACGCCAAATTTCTCATATACAGGGATTTAAATTTAAAGTGTTGGGATTTGCAAAACTCATTCCCCAAATCTCCTATGTGTCAAAGGGGCTTTTGGGCCCCCCTTAGGATGCAGGGCCCCCCTACAGTCTATGCCACCTCCTAAACTAGTCCCCGCTTGCAAGCTGTCCCCCATCTTTTCAGTTAGCCCCTTGAAAGAAATGAAGTATTTAAAAACCCCTCAATTTTTTTCTTCACCTTTTAGCCAAATTTTCTTCACAAGTTGTTCCATGTATCCTTTACTGTTTTTGGATGGTAATTCCAGCTTTTCCTCCTTGATAGGTGTAAAAATTAACCAGAACATCTTATCCTATAGACTTTAATGGGGTTCGAAGTTCGAGTTCGAATAGAACTTCGAACCGAAGTCACAAAAGATCGAGGTTCTAATTGAACTAGAACTTTTTACTGTTCACTCAACACTATCTATGAAAATAGAGTAATAAGCTACTGTCATGCACCCTCGCTATATCTTGCAGTAACAAAGAATTTGGCATGTTAAAAACCATGTAGATGTCAGAATTTGGTCACTGTCTCTTTAAGGTTTTCATGCCTCCTGACCTAGCCTTAGCCTAGGGTTGAAGCAGAGCCAATCAGGCTTTCGTATGTTTGTTCAATCTGTGGCTGAGGAGGGGTATTTAAATCTGTCTGGTACTTTCTCTGTTGCCTGTGATTGTCCGTGGTATTCTGACTTTATTAGTTCTTGGCAAACCTGAATTTTGAGAGTATTTTTTGTCATGTTCTTGGTGATTCTCTGGCTCCTCAGTTTGGTTATTGGGAACTTTCCTGGACTTGACCTCGTTTAGCCTGATTACCTTAGTTTGGCCTATCTTTGTTCTGTATGCACTGTATTTCTTCTTGTTCTGTTTGTGTCCCTCAATCACATTTGCTTTCTTACATCCTTTCTGTAAGGCAACCTCGGTTTGTAGCAGCCAAGTCCACCCTGCTTTGCAGCGAGCTCGGGTAAAAACCTAAAGGAAACCTTAGACTCTGCAACCCAGAGGGTGTCTGATTGTAGACTGCAGTTTAGAGTGTTCTGTTTTTCTGTCTTCTTTTTGCCTGTTTGGGGAATTGATTGTCTGGTGATTCCACTCTGGGGAATTGCTTATCGTCAATTCCTAACAGGAATCTACCTCCCGGCCTATCAAAATAACATTACTTTATAACAAAAACATGGACACCAAACATTACTTTTTATGTATTGGAATAGGCCACAGCTTTACTACCAAAATTTTATTATTGTTTTTCAGTTTGGTGCGTCCTCTGTGTTCCAACCAAATTCAGCAACCTTTTTGCACCTTGAACCAGATGTTAAAATTCTAAATACAAAAAAAAACCCAAGAATGAATATGAGGAAACATACAAATGGCAATCAAAAGAACACATAGGTAATATAAGATCAAATAAAACCAAGAAAGTAGGTGGGGTGCCTCTTCCCCTCTTATGCCACCTGACCCTCTAGAAGCCTAGCCAGCCAGGCCCATATTTAAATTTTAAAGGGGGATGTTACCTAGAGATGGGCGAATTGATTCTAACGAAGTGGAATTCGTTTAGAATTTCAGGAAAACTTCGGTTCGGAACGAAGTCGAAGTTTGGGGGACTTCAGGTGAATGAAGTGTGCTTTTGATTGATAAAATGGCTGCGAGCACATGGGTTACATGGGGCAAAAGCACTCTGGGAGGAAGAAGGCATAGCCTGCATGACTTTGGGGCAGAGATGAAGCCAATCAGAGACCGGCGGGATTCTGTGACTCACCGCACTATATAAGTCCGGGCGCGAGCTGGGAGTCAAAACTCCTCTCACTGTACTATTAGGGAAGGTGTGGGGTGTTGTAATAGCTCTACGAAGAACTGATTTTTATACAGTGATTTTGGGGGGTGCTCAGCTTGTCTCCAGAGACTGCTTCTCTTAACGTTCTATTTCTGATTTTGTGGGGTATTGGATCTGAAGTCCATGTGCGTACAATGCAGCTGCATATACATTTTAATGCTATCTGCTCACAGCACATTGAATATCCAAGGGGGATCTAAGCCTGTTCCTGTTTTTATTCATTTAAAGAAACAGCGTTTTTACAATACAATACCACTTCATTTTTGGCTGCTCAATTCTTTTGCACAATTTAAAATCCAGGGTTAATTAAGCGTTTTTTCTGCTGTTGTAGTGACTAAAAGAAACCGTCTTTTTAGGGCCCAATTTCACAAGCGAAGGGTTTAAATTTCAATTTTTTCTTTTTTTGTGTGTCGTAGAAAACACGCCCTTGTAACACGCTAAAAAGCTTGTAGTTTGTGGTTGCTCCCAAATTTTTTGGCCCAATTTACATCCAGGGGTTAATTTAAGCGTTTTTTTTTTTCGGCTGTGGTGACTAAAAAACTGCCCTTTTCAACCGCCAAAAAATACATTTTCCTGTACCCAATTTCCAAAAGCGAAGTTAATTACAATTTTTTCTCTTGTTGTACGGGGAAAACACGCCTTTGTAACATTAAAAGCTCGTATTTTTTGGTTGCCAATTTTTTTGGGCGCAATTACATCCAGGGGTTTTAATTAAGCGTTGTTCACTTTGGGGTGACTAAAAGAAACCTTTTTTTCACCGCCAAAAATACATTTTCCTTTGTACCTAATTCACAAGCGAAGGTTAATTTAAAAATTTTTTTTCTCTTGTTGTGTACAAAAAAACCAACCCCTTTTTTTACACCTCAAACTCGTGTTTTGTGGTTGCTCAATTGTTTGGGCGCAATTTACATCCGGGGTTAATTAACGTTGTTTTTCTCTGGGGTGACTAAAAAAACCGTCTTTTCATCGCCCAAAAATACTTTTTTTTCCTGCAGCCTAATTCACAAGCAAGTTAATTAAAATTTTTTTTTCTCTTGCTTGACGAGAAAACACGCCATTGAAACACCTCAAAGCTCGTATTTTTTTGGTTGCTCAATTGTTTGGGAGGCAATTTACATCCGGGGGTTAATTAAAGCGTTTTTTTTTCTGCTGTGGTGACTAAAAAAAACCACTTTCACCGCAAAAAAATACTTTTCCCTGCACCCAAAATTCACAAGCAAGGTTAAAGGGTGTTTTTTGTTGAGCTTTCGGCTTTTTCAGTTAATTTTCTCAGATTGAGTTTGAAATCCAGGGCAGCTCTCCCTGCAGCGGGCGTGACTCCCCCCAGGGGCTGCCCCTCTCCTCACTGAAGAACTGGACATCACATTTTTTTATAAAGCAGGGGAGCAGAAGGTTTGTCTGGATAAAACATTTGTAGCCTCCTCTTCTTATGTCGCACCCTTGAGGCTCCAGAAAAGCACCGTTTATTTTCTTATCCCCACAAATAACACTGAAAGCCACAGCTTTCATTTCTAGTGGTGTTCTTTCCAAAATTTGTACTGACAACAGGCAGAGATCTTACTAAACTAAAAGGGACAAAGTCACTTCAAAAAAAAGATCTCTGCTGCTGTCAGTGACATTGGTGAAAAAAAGGGGGGATAAAAACAGCTTTGGAGAAGAACCTGCTCAACCTGCAACTAACTTGGGCCTGTAGGCAACGTAAGTTTTTTCTTTACAACGAAGGGTTTTGGAGTTCTAGTCCCTCACAGAATATCCCCCCCTACACAAAGTAGAGAGACCTAAAATATATATGTCAATCTTATAATGTATAATAATACACATACAAACCCCCCCTATATCATGTCTCATCTCCCAGAATATATGCATTGTATCACATATGTTGGAAGTGCTTGGTGTGACAATGGGACACTATATAGGGGAGCTTTGTGTGTGTATATAAATAAAATTATAGATGTCTTTACATATGTGTACAATTTATAAAAGAAAAAAAAATAAATTCTGATGGGACTTGAACTCCCAACCGCTGTCTCGGAGAGCTGATCACCTAAGCTCTGCACCACACAAGCAGCTTACAGAACAGAATGCCCTCTTTTCCAAGTAGCAGCTTAAGGACTGGACCTGTGAGGAGGTGAATCAAACTCTTGGTAAAAGCTCTTTAAACATGCAGTAATTGCCCAGATCCTTCACCTAGAGCTGGGAGATTTGTATAGAGCCGGCAGCCTTGGTTTCACTATCGATTTTAACAGCTCAGAGGGAGAAAAACACAGAGTGTGCAAGCAGCCAATCACAGCACAGGGGGCGTGGCCGGACTGTTTCCTGTCAAGGGGTGTATCCAAACAGGCTGATTGAAATGTCAGCCAGCCAATCACAGTGCAGGGGGCGTGTCTAGGGAATCGACCAGGGGCGTTCTGACCACAACAGAGCAACAGCAAAAACCCAGAATACAGATTTACAGAAAAGCTCATATCTGCTAAACCAAGTGACTGAGGTAAATGCAACCCAATTAACAAAAGTGCTTATTTTTACTGTCCCCAAATCTGGAAAACATATCTTTGTAACGATAAAACCCCTTTAATTACAATTTTTTTCTCTTGTTGGTGTAGCGAAAGAAAACACGCCATTTGTAACACGCTACAAAGCTCGTATTTTTGGTTGCTCAATTCTTTTGCGCAATTTACACCCGGGGGTTTTAATTTAAAGGGTTTTTGTCTACAGTTGTACTCAGTAAAAGAAACTTTGTTTTTCCCACCGCCACAGAAGAAATTCTGTAGCATAATTCATATTCAAAGGTTAATTAAGCCTGTTTGTGTTTTTATATTCAGTAAAATACACAGAGTTTTTAAACGGCACATACAAGTCAATTTTTCCTGCCCATTTGTGGAGCGCAATTTATATCCAAGGGTTACCCAAGCTTGTTACTGGGTTCATTTGGAGTCAAATACAGAGTGTTTATTTATCATATACAAATATCTTAATCAAACAGTGTCTGTACATTTTAGAACAAACAGTATGTCAGACAGAGAGGTGGCAAGCTCTTCACCGGCGAGTGGCAGAGGCACAAACATTCCAGGCCCAGGTTGCAGCACAGCAAGGGGACGTCGCAGCAGGGGTCATTTGGTGAGGCCGCAACTGCCGCTGTCATCTAGTGGCCGTGTGTTGTTCAGAAACCCAATGGTTCTTGATTGGTTGACTAGCCAATCCACTTCCTCCCAGATGACATCTGACAACCCCAGCCAAGAGTCGGGGGAACGTCAGACACACCCTTAGTTGGCATGGCCCGGGAGGGGGTCAGCGCCCTAAACCCGTCCTCAACCCGCCTCTGTCCCATCCGGTTCCCTCAGCCAAGATCTACTATGTGGTCGGGGCCACAGCCCCACTATAAAGCGATGATGAAAAATTTGAGGAGGGAAAGTCAGCAGTTACTTGTAGCGAAGAAATGGGCCAATATCCCCTGCTTCTTGCAGTAGGCGGCAAAGTAAGATGTGGAGAGGGGCATGGGAGGTCAGTTATGAGGGTCAGCCTCTGCATCCAAAGACCGGTGAAGAGGACAGCAGTGACGATGAAACACAAATAAGATAATGATGTAGCCGACCGCATTTGGGGAGCTGGGTGAGGAAAGGGGTTTCATCATCGTCAGGAGAAGAGGGGGGTCACTTGCGCGTCAGGCAGCAGCGCAGCCAGCAAGTGGGTTGTGTGGCCGTGAGTCAGCAGGGTAGCAGCAGTGTGAGGGCGGGAGGGCCCGCGGCCACGGGGTAGAAAATCCACTTTGCAGGTCCAAGAAAGTAGCGGCACAGGGGCTCAGCGGCGGTAGTAGTCACTCAGTGCAGAGCGTTGGCGGTAAAATCCTATACTTTGACGTGTGGCGTTCTTTGCTAAGACACCGAGGAGCCGAATATGGGTATATGTTGAATCTGTGGGCAAAAGTGAAGCGTGGCCAGGGAGCTAACGTGGCACCAGGCCCTGCGTCAACACATGCAGGGGTCACCATCCGGTGGCCTGGGAGAAACGTGGCCAGAAGTGGTGGTCCATCCTGCCACTGCAGCAGCAGCAGTGCCCAGTGGCACGCATGCCATTGCAGTCAGTCAAGGCTCCACCACCTCTGCAAAGGGAGCTGTTTCTCTTTTACATCATCTCCCGGTCCAATGCTCCTGCTCCTCGCTACTCATGGCGCCAGCAGTCGTTCAGCGAGGCATTGCAAGAGACAACAGTAGGGTTCCAACCATCCCAAGGTGCAGCAGCTGACCGTGCTCCTGTTCCAAGTTGTTGGGACTGCAGTCCCTCCCTTTCCAAATGGTGAACTCTGCACCCTTCAGAGAACTAATGGCTTTTGCCGGGCCGAGATGGAGAGTTCCAGCCGTAATTTCTTTTCCAAAAAGGCAATACCAGCACTTCATAAATATGTAGAACAGAAGTGGGCCATTTCCCTTTAGCTTTATCGGTTTGTTCCAAGGTGCACGCAGCGCAGACATCTGGAGCCGTAACTACGGTCAGGCCAGTACATGTCCTTTAAGGCCCCCCTTAATGTGCTTCCCCCC
>JAODAL010026902.1:0-55896 GCA_025379985.1 Phyllomedusa bahiana
GAATACCTCCCTTTTCCCCCCCTCCTTCGCTGCCCCCGGCACAGCTTAAACAGCCCTGATTTGCCTGGATGATGAACCTGAGGCGGGATGCGCCCCCTTGCACTAGCTCTGGATCCCAAAACCACTGCCAAAGGGAAGACCGTAAATTTGAAAAATGCAGGCCTTGTGGTTTTTGAGGGAGAGAAGGCCCTTCCCCGCATCGGGTCGTCTCCCCCTCCGTCGGGGCGGGACCCGTTGTTTCGAGTGTCCAACGACGTTCCAGAAAAAGATCACACAAGCCAGCTGAAAAGGGCATTGTCCGCATGACCATTTTGGTGGCTTCTTCAAATGGCAAGGAGGGTGCGGGCTCTTTACCTGCCCCACCCCGGTGGTTAAACCCCCCCGAGGTCCGCACCGCTGTTTGTCAGGCCATGTGTACTTGTACTGGTAATTTGGCTTGGCGCGGCCCTCGCTGGAGCATGTGGGGGGGGTGGTTTGTTGCAACGCAAACAAGAGACGGTTGACGGGGGGGCCGAGCTGACGCTGCAAACGCAGCCAGGCGGGCAAAGCCGGGGGTCGAAACGGCGGAAGTGGAATAGACCTGGCCTTTCGCGGGCCAGCCCAAGACCGGGTAGCTCTTAAAAATTTCTGGATGACAAGGGTTTATGACATGTGCCAGCAAGGATTTTCCCCAGCTACCGATCTTAAGGGCGGCCAGCAGATTTCGCCCTTTATCGCACCCCTTCCGGGCACAAGATTCGTCCCCAGCCAGCGCTCGGTCTCGTTTTAGAGCCGTCCATAGCCCTGACCTGGTGGGACATCTCCAAGGGAGATTAATTTCAACACGGCCTGGTGTCTTGGGCACGTGTTCCACCGAGGGCCTTGGGAAAGAGCCCTGCACCTCCCTGCGGTTTTGAAAAAAGCGTGCGCCGAGCCGAGTGCCACCCGTCACCCCAGAGACATCACCCGCTCACCGTGACTCTACGAAATTTCCCTTGGGCCGTGTTACTTCCTGTGCGGTGTGGTGGACTTTTCCCGGGCACAGATGCGCAAGCATTGAAATTTAGATACACGTGGCAGCCCGAGCAGGGATGGCTTTTCCGGGAAAGAAATGCCTGCTCGGCATCTGGTATTGGGGGCAGGCGAGGGCCATGACGTGGCGGAACCCATCTGGGTCCACCAGACGGAAAGGCAACATTTCCAAGGCCAAAAGCCTGGCAATGCCGACATTCAGGCTTTTGGCTTTGGGATGGTTTGGGTTAAAGTGTTTCTTCTGCTCCCAAACCTGGAAGACAGAAGGCTGGCTGCTAGACTGGCCACTGTACGGCGTGCAGGTCGTCAAACTGGCGGTAGGAGAAGGGGTAGGATGGGTCTCTGGTGGTGCTGGTGGTACTCGGGCGACGGTGGAGGCTGAAGCGGAGGCTGATCCCTGATCATGACTCTGAGAGACATGGGCAGCTGAGGAACGCTTGGTGGTGGCGGAGGAGGAGGAGGCGGAGACAGAGGGTGTGACAGTGGTTGGAGGCCCGGCGTCGGTCTGGCCTTGTTTGGCCAAGTGTTCCCTCCATTTCAACTCATGCATTCGCTGCATGTGACTAGACATGTTGGTGGTGGTTAACCACTTAAGGTTCTTGCCTCTACTTATGCGTTTACGGCAAAGGCGGCATATGACATCGCTGGGTGAATCAGAGGCTTGCTCAAAGAAGGCCCAGGCTTGAGAGGTCCTGGACCTTTTTGACGGCGATAAGCGAGGAGCGGGGTTTGCGCTGACCGTGGCTGGCGGAATCATATCAGCGGACTTCTGCGACCGCCCTCTCCCTTTTTGTGGCGGGACCCGTATTGACACTACCCCATCGTCTTCCTCCTCGTCCACTGATGAAGCGCTCGCAAGCAAATTCTGCGGAAAAGACCAGGATGGATCCGCAATGTCGTCATCATCATCATCATCAACAACACAGGTGACTTGGTCGTCCTGACTTTCTGCATCCAGAAGCTGCGGGCTACAAGCAAGGGGCACTGCAAGGCGTTGCCGACCGCCCGGGATTTTTGCCGATTGACCAGCTTCCTTCACCTCCTCTGATGGCATCAGTAACTGGGCGTCAGAGCAGACTAAATCATCCTCTTGATCTTTTAACATGCCTTCTGACCCCAACCGCATTTTGTCATCAAAGAGGTCCGCAGATAATGGATTATCCACAGTGGTGGGTACACGAGTTGACATTTGGGCTGCTTCATGTTGGACGGATGCTGATGATGCTGATGACGACATTTGTGGCCGTGACTGCGAGGACGAGGAGGTAAGACTGCTAGATGCAGGTTGCATTAACCACTGAAGGACAGATTGGCGACGATGTTCGTTACTTAGATTCACAGGGCCCTGACCCAGCGATGACAGGCCTGACGGTCCTGCAACTGACGATCCGCTGGCATGCGTGTTGTCGCCAGCACTGGAAGGAGCACCTTCTCTCGTACCTCTACCTCCATGTGCTAACCCCCCTCTTTGCTCGCTTACCACCTGCATTTCGCTCCATGTTCAGAAATATAAAAATTTGAGAAGGTATTGTATAGTTTTGGAAAGTCTCTTATTAAAAGACGGCAAATCACAGCTTTCTCAAACCCCTCTAATCAAAACAAAATTGCTGGATTCAATTTAACTGCAAGGTGTCTATCAAAAATTCTGTACTGGGCAAAGTCCAAAAAACACGTATCTGTTATGTTTTCGTAGATACACGGTATTTTTTGAAACCTTTCAATTCACCTGTGGTGAATATAGAATTGCTGTTTTAAGATTTACGTGGATGCTGCGTCAATGAACAATGCTGGGTGGTGCAAAAGTCAAAAAACACGTAACTGTTATGTTTTCGTATGATACACGGTATTTTTTGAAACTTTCAATTCACCTTTGGTGAATATAGAATTGCTGTTTTAAGATTTACGTGGATGCTGCGTAAATGAACAAACCTGGGTGTGCAAAAGTCAAAAAACACGTAACTGTTATGTTTTCATAAGATACACGGTATTTTTTGCACCTTTAAATTCACCTGTGGTGAATATAGAATTGCTTTTTTAAGATTTACGTGGATGCTGCGCAATGAACAATGCTGGGTCCCAAAAAGTCAAAAAACACGTAACTGTTATGTTTTCGTATGATACCACTGTATTTTTGGCAACAAACAACCTGTGCTGACTAAAAGATTGCGGGATTGTAATTTAACTGCAAGGTGGATATATCAACAGTCACAGGTGGTAATGGGTAAAAATTTAAAATGAACACATATCTGAAATGTATACTGATAATAAAAGTGGAGTTTTGCACCTAACAAAGAGACCTGCAGTTACTAGAAATGATGTGTATCCAATATAAGTTCAGGCTGCCCAATAAACCCGGAAATATTTCAATAGCAAACTGTTAATAATAAATATTTTCCACTAAATTGTTTACAGTAATTTTTGGTGAAATTTATCCAGTGTTCTTTATTGTTCGAGCTTTTCTGTGTTCACCGGGGGGGCCCCCCCCGCTCCCACCGCCGGTGAATTTACAGCGGTAGATGCTGCTTTAAAATTCTCTAGCTAACTACATAAAATCTTCAAATCTCTAATATAACTAAATTGGAAGGATCACAGCTAATAGTAGAGGTTTCTCTGTGCAGAAACGACTAATTTCGCTGAGCTGTTTGGCCACAGCAGAGCGCAGGTCCTATCTCCTATGAGACGCTGAAGACATGAGGCTGAAACAGGAAACGCTTTTCTATGTAAAACGAGGGCATGTGATTTTTCCAGCCCAAACGCAACCATACACATCCCAGTCATGACGTCGCACAACACATCTCACCCTGCTCCTATTCTGTAATCTGATTTTCTGGCCGCCAAAATTACAGGAAGCGCCGAAAAAGGCGTGATCTTAATAGATGATGCTCAGATTTTACCCTTAATTATCGCATGATCTGGAAATTTCGATCACCATAAAAACCTTGCCGATTTCAACTTTGTCGATAAAAATCGCTCAACACTAATGCTGATACATATAGAGCCCCCCCTCCCGAAAGAGTGGAGAGGGTGTCAGCAGTAATTTTACGTTGACTTCATTGATCATTTTGCCCTTCCTTTGATTTATCTGTGTCTGCTTTCAATCGGTCAATAATCCATTAGTATTGCTAAAGCCAAAAAGAAACATGAGTTGATTCAAAACAGAGATGAAAAGCAAATGTAATGGTCAGTGGTAGTGGATCCTCTGGACCACAACAAGCGATGGTATAAGCCACACCAGGGAGTGGAGTCTAAGAAGGTCCGGTTTTCACTAGAGCCCGCCGCAAAGCGGGATTGACTTGCTGCGGCGGATTGCTACCAGGTCGCTACCCCTGACATGACTTGCTTGCGGTGGCTGCCGAGGTGTTGCGCAGTACAGAATCGTGAAGCAGGCTCGTAGTCAGGGACAGGCAGAAGGTCAGGACAGGCGGCAATGGTTCGTGGTCGAGGGACGGAGGCAGAAGGTACGGTACACAGTAGACAAACAAGATATTCAGGAACGCTTCCTCTCAAGGCACAGGACACTATCGATTCGGCAAGGTTACTGGGAAGGGGTAGGACAAATAGGATCAGCGCCCGATTAAACCAATCCTCGGCGCACTGTCCCTTTAAATTTGGCTGCAGTACCGCGCGCACCCGGCCAGGAACAGGAGAGTGGTGAGGTAAGTGCCGGCCAGGGAAGGACGCTGAGGGCTACAGGGATGGAGCTGCGGCATTGCCCGCCGCCGGAGCCGCAGTAGCGGTGCGCCCGCGGCCAGGCACGTGGGCCACGGGTGCACCCATAACAGTAAATATATGGAATATTTGCATATCTTCTGTGTTCCCTACAGAATCAACTCGATAGATTTCAGATGTGTGTAGGGCAGAGATGCACACACTGGATTTGACTCAAATTCCCCCACAAACAAGAGGATAAATTGACCCTTGGTATAAAATAAAATACACTATAGAATAAATGAGATGGAATTCAGGCATGTATGGGGCAGAAATGCACACTTCCTGTATTTGACTAAAAATTCCCCACAAACAAGAAGAGAAATTAACCCTTGGTATGAAATAGAACAGCCTACAGAGTGAACCAGATGGAATTCAGGCGTGTATGGGGCAGAAATGAACACACCCTGGATTTTATGGAGAATACCCCACAAACTAAAACAAACAAAATAAAAAAACGCTGGTTCAGGAACAGGTGTGTATATGAAACACACTTGTGAAGGTCTTTCACCCCAGTAGCTCAAAAAATGGATTTGTTTTGCAGTACAATATAGTGCTGCAGCAGAGAGATGGTTATGACAGGAGATACACTGACAAGTGTCAGAAATTAACATGGCGTCCGTATTTATAGGGCCCACTGGCTGCTGATTGGCTTCATGTCTGCACATGACATTGAGAGTGTTCCTTTCTTCCTCCCATAGTTCTCTGCCCCTTGTCACGCCATGTGCTCGTGGCCATTTTAGAAAACAAGACAATTTTGTTCCTCGAATTTACCCTTTAAATTCGCCTTGCAGAATCAAAAATTTTTCCGGAAAATTCTAAAAAGATTCCCCCTTCTTAGAATCGATGCGCCCTTTTCTATTTTTTCAACTGTGGGAAATAGGGCAATCTACATTACTATGTAAAGGCAAACTCAAAACCAAAAGCAATGAAGTCATGGCTGTGTTGTTCTAATTTGGTAAAAAAAAATCTGTAATTTAAATATAACAAAATACTTAAACCCCCTTTATTTTTTTTGCTCACACAAGTCCGTGAAAGTTGGGTAATTCAGGGGAAAGGGGAAAAATTAAAAGTTTCTTTGAAATTTTATTTCGAACAGTCTTTGGGAATGACTTAAATTTTTGTTTAAAATTATGTCAGCTGAAGTGCCCTTAAACGTTGTTGTGCTTTTGTTAAAAATTTTTGGGGGAAGAATAAAAAAATTCTTTCGTGGGTGATAAAAGGGCTGGCAAAATTCTGTTTAAATTTAAAAAATTTTTTGGTTTTTGTTTTCCCTTTTTAAAATAGTGGGAGATTAAAACATTAATGGGGCCCTTTTTGTTTAACAGGGTTTTGTTTAGGTATTTTTTTTCACCTAAAACATAAGGGGATAAAGGGGTTTAGTGGGAATCTTGGGGGTTTGTGGAAAGGATGGAAAGATAGATGGATGCTGCTTGAAAAGCTTCGTAAAGGGGGTGAAAAGTTGGAAATTTTTTGGGGAAAATAAACCATGTTTTTTTTCACAGAGTGCTGCAATATTTTCTGGGGAAAAAATGATCCCCCTGGGGAGTTTACAAACCATAGAAAATTTTTGTTATTTAATTGTACAGTAAAAAAAAGTTAAAAAACCCCAGAAAATTTTCCCCTTTTTTTTTCCAACTTTACAAAAAGTGAATGAAAGTGATTTAAAAAAATTTTTATATACCCCTCTATGATACCAAAAGAAAGTGTGACCTTTTTTTAAAAAAATAAAACAAAAAATTGTAAAATCAAAAAAAGTTTTATATTTAAATATTTTGCCCTTAAATTTTTTTTTTGTGGAAATTTTTGATTTTTGGGTGCAAATAAAGGGCCCGTAAAAAAAAGACATTTACCCGAAAATTTGGGGTTTTAGTTTTTAAAAAGGGGCTCAAAAATTAAAACAAAAGAATTTTTTTGGTAAAAAGTTTAGCTACTTTAAATTTGGGCAGTTTTTTTTGCTGCAGGTCTTACCCCATACACCAAAAGGAAGGGGGATACCCGTCAGTTTTAAAACTGCACTGGGTGGTGAGATGCTTTCCATTTGGGGCTCCCCGCTGGATGTACCTTTTTTTTAGTGCTGGCTCTTTCATCCCACCCAACCTTTGAAAGTGGGGTTTAGCCAGGGTTTTTGGGGGTTTTCTACACGTTTTTTTGTACTGGAGTTGGTGGGGACAATTTCCCCCTTTTTAAAAAGTTAAAATGTTTTTGGGGTAATTTTCACATTTTCTGCTTTATTTGCATATAGGTAGTAAGATAAATGGTTTTTTTTTTTAATGTTTGTTTTACCTCTATTTTTCCCCTGTGTTCAGTAAAACCCCTTCTGGGAATGTCTGTTTTTGTGTATGTTTTGATGCTTTGCAACATGTAAGCAGTTATTTTGCCTCTCAGAGCTTTTGGGGGGGAAATTTTCCTTGACAACACAAGGGTGGGGTAGGAAGGGGATATTTTAAGTTAAAGGGAAAAAGTAATGTTTGGGGGTCTCCCAATTTTCCAACCCTTTTGAGTTTCGGGTTTTCTCATTGGGAGTTTTCAGGGTGCCCCCCCGGGAAAACTAAGGGGCCTCCCCTTTGTCTACCGGGGTGGTTGTGACTAGAAGAAAAATGTGTTTTTAAACCCAAAAAACTAAAACCCCTGCCATGTGTTTTTACCAAACTGGCCAAAGGAAAGTTAAAAAATCTTCAAACAATTAAGGGGTTGCACAAAATAAGTGCTGAATAATCCATTTACTTATATTCTAAGTTTTTTGGGTTTTTAATTAAAACAACCCTTTCCAAAATATCCAAAATTTTAAAACCCTTGATATCGTTAGCAAAGTCAGTACTTGCTGTATAAAATAGCCCCTCACTTTAGCTTCCCCTTTAGCAAAATACGTCCCCAAAGTTCGAGCTGGGCTGAAAGAGCTGAAAGCTCGTTTCTGCCTCAGCTGGAAAGGTTTCAAAAATATAAAATCAGCTTTCTTTATAGAGCTCATTAAAATTTCATTCACCCTAAAAACAATCAAAAGAAATTTTTGATTATTAACATCAATTTTTTTCTGACCTTAAATGCGGGTTTTATACTATGTTTCAAAAAAAAATCTAAAACTTTAAAGTTTTTAAATTTTAAACCTTTAAAAACTCATGTTTGTTGAATTTCCAAACGATATCAAGAAAAGGGACCCATAGTGCGCGCTTGGAAAGGACCAAAATCGCAAAACCAACTCGCAGGGGTTTAAAGGGCTCCAAGGGGTGGTTTTCCCCGGGAGGAACAACTTTTCCCCCCATCATAATCCACAGTGCAGGGGCCCCTCTTAAATTTGGGGCCCGGGGAGGAAAGAGAGGTTTTGGTTGATGAGAGGGTAGCTGCTGTGCCCGAAAGGGGAAAAGGGCCCATTTTAAAAAATGGGGTTCCTCTGCTTCCCCCGCCTTTCTTGCCCCTTTCTGTGCCCCCTATAAAACCCCACACATACGATAGTTCTTGCATTTTGGGATAACTTTTTAAAAAAAGCCACCCATTTTTTTTCTTACATGTAGGCATTGATACAGAGCAAAAATAAACCCCTTTACCCCCTGCCTTTTCAAGAACCGTGGGTGCGGTTTTTGGGCCCCGATTTTTAAAAAAAAATGATTCAGGGAAAAAAAGGATGTCAATTAAAGCAAGGGACTAGAGTCAAGGATAGGATAAGTATGGTAGGGAAAAAAAGATAAGATATGGAAAACATGAGCATAGTGATAGGAGGGAGAGAATAAGATGTGAGGAACAGAGGGACAAAGACAAAGAGTTATACAGAGATAGGGTAGCGAAATTGAGATTACAAGAGTATGTGGAATAATATTCTTACCAGTCAGGAGAAATGCCAGTGAGTATATTCACCGAGAGACCATCAAAGATAAGTATAAAGTCGTCTATAAAGAGAGAAACCAGGATAAGGATCGATGGCATAAGTATATAGGGATAGTAGAATATCTAGGGACCTCACATATTGGGTCATAATGGGAGAAAATATATTTAATAGTGGTAATCTGTAGTGAGGGACCCTGTTAGGTTGTTGTGGACGGTATGGGCAATATAAGGATATATACAGTGAAGAAATGCAGGGAGAAGCAATTAAATATTAGAGAAATCTTACCACAATGTAGAGAAAAGGAAGGCTACTATGTTCTGGAGCGCTGGTGTTGAGGAGCAAGCCTTGGGTCCCAATATATTGAGGCATGCTGGCACTTTATATGAGCTGCTGGGGGCCCTAGTTCGGGTGAAAGCCAGAAGTTCGGGAAACGAAAGCCAGCGCATGCGTAGTAGCGTGTGTGCGGCCAAGACTGGCAAAGGGGAAAATCGATATGTAAGATGTCAAGAAAAGTAACACTGTACCAACCGCATTCCTAGAGGACTACATCCCACCTCCAGCCCACCTTGTTCAAAGACAACCTTGAATTCTGTAAGCAATTCAAGAGTCTCCTTAACCAATGCTCTTTTGACCTCATGGTCCTAACAATTGAACATTTACAAAAATCAATTCAGTCCTCCATATACCTACCATCAGATTGAGACCTACATCTCCATGGTTGACAATGACATCATAGAAGTCCTTAAAAACACTTCCTCCCTTCTTACCAACAATACTGTGTCCCAAATAGAATGACAGGCATTGAAACAACTTAAACTTAACTCTAATATCATTATAAAGCCAGCGGACAAGGGAGGAGCTATAGTGGTAAAGGACTGCACGACCTATATCCAAGAAATCCAAAGACAACTGTCAGATACCACCACTTACGAACTTTAAGACCATGATCCAATTTTTCAGACACCACCACTTACGAACTTTTAGACCATAATCTGATTTTTCAGATTTCACACAAGATTGATAATATTTTACAAACCGCCTGTCAGGGTACGTTCGTCTGGGCAGTCTCCTACCTGTTTAGCACAACGACCTGCGAGGGTTAATAGGTCTAGCTTGGGACCACACCGTGGGAGAGTTGCTGCTCCTGAGCCAGGAGTGACAGCTCTCAGGACCAATCGGAGGGCCCGGATGCCACACCAATCAGCTGTGGGGGCAGTGTCTGGGCAGAGCTCTTAAACCTCCTCATTCCCTCCAGGCTTTGCCTGACAAAGGTTTCCCCTAGTGTTCCCTATGCTTTTGTTATTGGTTTTCCTTGTATCCTGACCTCGGCTTGCCTTGGTTTTTCTGCTCTCCGTTTATGTACCGCGCTCCCGCACGTATTTTGACCTCGGCTTGTTTCCTGATTACTCTTCTGGTTTCTGATTATGGCTATTACGTTCCTGACCGTTACCGAACCGGACTGTTTGACACTGAGCTTCCCTGACGGCCCTGCACTTAGCAGCGTAGGGGCTGTCGTCCAGTTGGGGTCTGCCGCCTAGGGCAGTACGCCAAGTAGGCAGGGACAGTGGGCTGGGTGGTAGTCAGGGCCCACTGCACCTCCTCTGACGTGACAATTTGTCAGGCCACTATTTCTCTGCTCTCCACGCACTATTTACCCCATGGCTGCATTAGTAGAGCAGATGCAGGGGCTTACCCACTTGGTCCAGGACCTAGCACTTAGAGTGCAGCAGCAGGAGACCTCCCAGGGTACCCCTCAGGCTGGGAGTCCTTCGGCACCTCTCTGCCTGTTAAACGAACCCCCTATTAAATTACCCGAGAGGTTCGCAGAGGACAGAAAGGCCTTTTTAGTGTTTAAGGAAGGATGCCGATTGTACTTTCGCCTCCAACCACTTACCTCAGGTAATGAGGAGCAGAGGGTGGGAATTATTCTGTCGCTACTCCAAGGGTCTCTCCAGGAATAGGCTTTCTCGCTACCCCTCGACTCGCCCGAGTTGTATTCCTTAGACCGCTTTTTTGACTCCTTGGGGCTTCTTTTGGATGACCCTGATAGGGAAGCAGTGGCTGAAACGCAGCTCACCACTTTAAGAAAGGGCAAGATGACGGTGGAGGAGTATTGCTCAGAGTTCCGGCGTTGGTGTGTTCCGTCAGGGTGGAATGACCCAGCCCTTAGGTGCCAGTTCAGATTGGGGCTAGCTGACCATGTAAAGGACTTATTGGTAGCTTATCCAACCCCTGGCACACTAGATGAGGCTATGCATTTGACTGATCGCCTGGATAGACGGTTAAGGTAGAGACGCCGGTAGAGGACATATACTCCATTACCACAAGTTACTCCGCTTCCCCGGTCAGTCACCTCCCCAGGACCCGCTCATGTTGAGATGCCTCCTGAGGAGCCTATGCAACTAGGAGCCTCGTCTGTGGGCCCAGCCAGTGACCGCAGGATCTCACCTCACATCCGTGAAGTGTGCCAACAGGAGAACCCAGCCAGAAAACTTCAGCGCCTAGGTGACTCATGGGAGGGTTACCTAGGTGAACAGGTATTTCTCATGGTGTCAAAAAAGTTGTTACTTCCCGTTAAGATTTCGTATCTTTCCAGGTCTAGTTCCGGGAGGGCCTTTGTGGATTCGGGATCAGCTTGCAACTTTGTGGACGCTTCATTTTTTAAGCGTCTGGGCCTTCCCTGGAGGCCTCTATCTGATTCCTTGCAGGTTGTGGCGATAGATTCTACACCGTTGGTCAAGGGCAAGATCCAACATTGCACTCCTGAGCTTGAGATGCTGGTGGGATCTATGCACACTGAGAGGTGTATTCTGTTTGTCATGGAGGGCTTACCTGCTGACGTGGTGTAAGGGTTGCCCTGGCTTCAGAAGCACAACCCTGTGATTGACTGGAATTCTGGAGAATTGATTAGGTTGGGTAAGCAATGCATTAATAAATGTGTTCCGATCATCCTGGGTAATGCGGAGATTGAGCAGATACCTGCCTTTATTCGCGACTTAGCTGCGGTTTTTTTCCAAGACTCAGTCTGAGCAGTTACCCCCACATAGGTCCTATGATTGTGCTATTGAACTATTGCCAGGGGTAAGATTTCCTAAAGGCAGGATATACATTTTGTCTGGTCCAGAGAGACTCGCCATGAAGCAGTATATTGCAGAGAGATTACAGAAGGGTCATATCCGTCCTTCGGTGTCCCCGATGGGTGCGGGGTTCTTTTTTGTGAAGAAAAAAGATGGTAGTCTCCGTCCATGCATTGATTACCGGGAACTCAATAAGGTAACGGTTAAGAACCAATATCCCTTACCTTTGATTCCCGACCTGTTCAACCAAATTCAGGGGGCAAAGTGGTTCTCCAAACTGGATCTGAGAGGGGCTTACAACCTTAAAGGAGTTGTCTCATTACGAGCTTTCAGCCTGTCAGTGTCCCTGGTAAGTTGAACTGAGGGGCGTGCTAGCTTGTCTGTCTGTTCTGCTCCCTCTCCCCCCTCCCATCAGCACACAGGCAGCTACGTAACTTCTATACAGGGGGGGGGTGAGGGGGTGTGCTCTCAGATTTCTCCCTGTGTGTGCCTGCCTAGGTCTGTTGCAGGAGAGGGCTGATCTAGGAGTGTAGAGAGGAATATGAAGCTGTGTGCTAATAGAGCAGAGGGGATGCATGTGTTCCTATATCCCCTGCTTAGCTTACAAGTCTCCACATCTCCAGCAACAACAAGGGCGGTGTTACTATACTCAGAATGTCTCACTAATACAGGAGAACATAAAGTATTCACATGCCCCCTGATCTGTATAGTATTAGTATAGTCACAGTTCCAAAGACATATCATGATTATAGTAACAGACAGGGTCACTGCTGTCACATCTATCTGTGTAGAGAGCAGGAGGAAGCAGGCACACACAGGGTTAATCCAGGCAGCTCGGACACAGACGCCAGAGTCCTCCCTCCCCCTCCCTCCTCCTCCCTCCACTACAGAAGCATTCTGTGCTGGAGGGGCTCTCTGCTCTGACCTGTCTTCAAAGGTGATGAGTCATTCAGACCTGACAGCCAGTAAGATAAGGATCAACAGGTTGGCTACTATAGAGATCTGAGAAGCTGATGTAGTAATACTAACAGGGCTAGCTCAAAATCAGTAGGACATTTGTAATGAACATATATTGCAAAGCTGCTTGTTTTTTAAAGATCTTTTAATTAAAACCCAATCATTGTAGCGAGACAACCCCTTTAATCGGATCAAGGAGGGGGATTAATGGAATACTGCATTAAATACGCCAGAGGGACATTTTCAATATTTGGTTATGTCCTTTGAGTTGTTTAACGCTCCCGCGGTCTTCCAGAACCTTGTAAATGATGTTTTCCGAGATCTCATTGGTTGTTGTATGGTTGTTTATCTGGACGAAATCTTAATTTATTCGCAGGATTGGTCTTCCCACATTAAACAAGTACGGCAAGTTTTGCAGATTCTAAAGGTAAATCATTTGTTTGCCAAACTTGAGAAATGTGTTTTCGGGGTTCAGAGATACCGCTCCTGGGATATATTTTGACTCCGAACTCATTCTGTATGGATCCTGGAAAGGTCCAGGCAATTCTCGATTGGGTTCGCCCTTCCTCCCTGAAAGCCTTACAGCGGTTCTTAGGTTTTGCCAATTATTATCGAAAATGTATTCGTAATTTTTCTGTTCTCGTCCGGCCATTAACTGATATGACTAAAAAGGGGGTTAATTTCAGTAACTGGCAACCGGAGGCCTTAGAGACTTTTGAAAAACTCAAGCAGTGTTTTGTCACAGCCCCAGTGTTGGTTCAAGCTGATCATACCAAACCCTTCGTCGTTGAGGTAGACGCTTCGGAGTTTGGGGCGGGGGCAGTGCTATCTCAGGGATCGGCCGCCTTGACTAATCTCCGGCCATGCGCCTTCTTTTCCCGTAAATTCTCCTCTGCCGAGAGGAATTATGATGTTGGGAACCGAGAATTGTTGGCAATTAAATGGGCCTTCGAGGAATGGCGCCACTTCCTCGAGGGTGCCCAGCACCAAGTCACGGTCCTAACCAATCATAAGAACCTTACCTTTTTAGAGAGTGCTAAGAGGTTGAACCCTCGTCAGGCACGTTGGGCATTGTTCTTTACTCGATTTAAATTTGTGGTTATATACAGACCTGGGTCTAAGAATGTTAAGGCAGACTCATTGTCTAGAAGTTTCGTGCACCCCCCCCACCTCAGGATGACGTGTCCTTTTTTCTAAAGACCCCATTGTGTCATTTTCCCCTGATTTTTGCCAAGAATCAAAACACACCGGGATAGAGACCGGTGTTGTCCTTTTTCTAAGGTCTTTGTTCCCACTCATTCTTACATTTTAAAAGAATTACATATTTTGCTATTGGAACCCGAGTTTCTGGACAAAAACCAATTTCCCAAAAAATTGGTGGCCGTCATTTTTCCGTGATGTGTGGCCTATGTAACACCGCGACATTGTGCCGGGAAAAGGTTCCCAGAACTCGCCCCCGGTGAACTTGTCCTCTTCCATACCGGACCGTCCATGTTCTCATATCTCCATGTTTTATGATGATTTTCCTAGCCTTTAGGGGAAGACGGGTTTTTTTGGGTGGTGTGGATTGCTTTAGTAAGATGTGCCAAATTGATCCATTAAAAGTTTACCGTTGTCTAAAAAGCTTTCGAACTTTTTTCAGCATATCGTTAAACGCATGGGATACCCCGAAAATATTGTGTCTGATGAGGGGGGTTTTAATTTGTTTTCTTTTTTCTGGGGAGCTCTCTGTAAGGGCCCCTAGTATCACCCTGTCCTTTCCCTTGCTTTTCCACCCGAACAATAGGCAACGGAAGGGTGAATCAAACTGTTACCAAAAACTCGGTTTTTTTTTCTACGACCACAGGGAGACTGGGTAAATATTACCTTTGGGAATTTCGCATTAAAAAAAACCGATAGTATTCGCTGGTTTTTTCCCCGTTTTACTGTAATTATGGTTTCCATCCTAGACATGATCATTGCCCGGCCCGCTACTTCTAATCTAGTGTGGGTGGATGTCATCGTTAACGATCGGCCCCTTTGGGCCCAATTTTTCAGAAAAGTTGGCGAACGCCCAGAACATTAAAAAAGGGGAAAGTGTGATAAGGGGCGCCTTTGATGGAGGATTTAAAGGTTTTGGGGTAAGTTTGGCTAACTACCCGGAATTTTTCTTTTAAAAGGGCCCCCCTCTGGTAAGCTTGCCCCGGCTTTGTAGGTCCTTATGAAATTTTTGGGGTGATTAATCCAGTGACCTACCTTTTAAATTAACCCTGGTTTCCAGATCCATAATTATTTCAACCATCCTCCTAAAGGGAATACTTTCCCACCCACTATCCCCCACCTGCTAAACTTCCTCCTCCCCTTAGAATTAAGGGGGGTTTGAGTAGAGGTGCCCCAAATCATTGATCTGCAGGCACAAAGTTTTGTTGGGAATACCCGGTCCATTGGAAGCGTTATGGTCCTGAGGAGGGTCATGGGTTCCTGCAACTCAATTCATGGTTTTCCCTCATCAGGAATTCCACACGTATCCAGAGAAGACCCCCGGACCAATAAGGGTCCCAGGCCCTCCAAAAGGGGGGGTTTTTAAAGATACGTTTGTCCCCGGGGATCTCCTCTGTTTAACACAACGACCTGCGAGGGTTAATAGGTCTAGCTTGGGACCACCCCCTGGGAGAGTTGCTGCTCCTGAGCCAGGAGTGACAGCTCTCAGGACCAAATCGGAGGGCCCGGATGCCGAGTGGCACAATGACAGAGTGGAGGTGATGGCGGCAGCAGCATGAGGTCAGACAGTGGCACAATGACATTCTGGAGGTGGCAAAAACTGGAGTAGGCCACAGAGTGGCACAATGACAGAGAGTGGAGGTGACGGCGGCAGGAGCAACAGCATGAGGTCAGAGAGTGGCACAATGCCACAGTGTGGATGTCATGGCACCAGCAACAGCAGCAGCAGCATGAGGTCATAAAGTGGCACAATGACAGTGTGGAGGTGGGTGGCAATACCAGTCCCGGGTAAAGATGGTTGGTGGCAGATGGAGAAAATGTCAGCAGATGTGTGGCATCAGGCTGGTGGCAGCATCAGAATAGTGGCTGAGGCAGGTGGTTTTAACCCAGACTCATTTCTCACAGTTTGGGTGAGGCGTCATTGCTGATGTAGTCTGACGTCTAAGGCATTGGTGTGTGGAAATCCTGGCCGATCCAAGCCTGATTCATCTTGACAAAGGTCAGTCGTTCCACATTTCCCGTGGACAAGCGGGTTCTCCTTGGGATAACGATGGCCCCCGCCGCACTGAGCACCCACTCTGATGCCACACTACTGGCCGGGCAGGACAGTTTCTCCACTGCAAACTCGGCAAGTTGCGGCCACACATCCAGTTTGGCTGCCCAGTAGTTCAGCGGATCTTCTAACTGGGGTGTCAGAGTGCTGTCCAAGTAGGCCACCACCTATTGGTTCAGGGTCTGCTCCAGGTCCTGCTGCTGCTGCTGGCGACTGCCCTCCTCACTAGGTGGGTGAAGGAAGCTGCTCATCAGTGACTCCAGACTTAGGTTGCTGCTGATGGTTGCTGGTACTGCTCCTACCCCCCCACCTTCCCCCAGCAGCCGCGGCAGTTGTACGTGAACCCTGAAGAACCCCCCGGTCAGACCTGTCAGAGGAGGGATGATGCCACACATAGGCAGCGGCCAACTGTCTACGGAGGATTTCCCTATAGTATTTGAGTTTGTCCTCCCTCTCAATAGCTGGGAAAAAGGCTCCCATTTTGGACCGGTAGCGAGGGTCCAATAGGGTGGAGAGCCAGAAGTCATCCCCTGCCGGATGCTGACTATTCGGCTGTCACTAGCCAGGCAAATCAGCATGCTGTGGGCCATCTGCACAAGTGACTCCGAGGGGCTCCCTGCTTCCATCTCCACTGTATACTGCCACGGTGCTTGTGGGTCATCTGCCTCATCTTCCTCATCTCCATCTACCTCCTCCAGCTGCTCCTGCTCCTCCTCTCTTGTCACCTGGGTAGAAAATCCACTAATTTCACCAGAAAATGCTTCTGCTCCAATGTCCTCCTCCTCCAGTTCAGTCCCCACAGGACTCATGTGGCCATGAGATGTAGTCGCCATGTCTCCAGTCCCCTGCCCAGACAGATTTTTCAGCATCTGTTCAAGGACATGAAGCAGTGGAATGACGTTATTCATCCCGTAGTCCTGGCGACTAACAAATAACATCGCCATCATCGAATGGCCTCAACAAACGGCAGGTGTCACGCATGAGCTGCCACTGGCTGACATCAAAGTTACACAGGGGAGTACTCCTGCCCGCCTGGATCATCAAAAAATCGTTAATGGCCTTTCTCTGTTCATACAGTCGGTCCAACATGTGCAGGCTGGAATTCCAACGGGTGGAAACATCACATATCAGAGTGTGTTGGGGAGGCCGTTCTGCCTCTGCAACTCAAGGAGGGTGTTCCTGGCTTTGTAGGAATGGATGAAGTGCATACACAGTTTCCTGGCCATTTTCAGAATCTTCTGAAGATCGGTGGAAGACTTCAGGAACCTTTTCACAACCAGATTGAACACGTGCGCCATGCAGGGCGCATGGACCATCCCTCCTCGGTGCAGCGCGGATACCATGTTACTCCCATTGTCCTTCAACTTGGTTCCGATTTGCAGTTGGCATGGAGAAAGCCACACATCGATTTCTTGCTGCATGACGCGGAGCAGTTCCTCCTCTGTGTGACTTCGTTTGCCGAGGCAAGCCAGGTGTAGAACTGCGTGACACCGCTGTGCCCTACACATGTGGTATGATGGAGCAGTACTTGTGGAGGCTGAGATGGTGGTGGTGGTGGAGGAGGAGGAGGAGGCGGACATTGGCGCAGGAGCCACAGTTTGACAACGTGGAGGAGAAAGCGGCATCTCCTGTCCAAGTTGTTGATGTGCCTGGGCAGGAAGCGCATTCACCCAGTGGGCCGTAAAGGACATGTACTGGCCCTGACCGTAGTTACAGCTCCAGACGTCCGCGCTGCTGTGCACCTTGGAACAAACCGATAAGCTCAAGGACTGGCCCACCTTCTGTTCTACATATTTATGAAGTGCTGGTACTGCCTTTTTGGAAAAGAAATTACGGCTTGGAACTCTCCATCTCGGCTCGGCACAAGCCATTAGTTCTCTGAATGGTGCAGAGTCCACCATTTGGAAAGGGAGGGACTGCAGCACCAACAACTTGGACAGGAGCACGGTCAGCTTCTGCACCTTAGGATGGTTGGACGCATACTGTTGTCTCTTTGCAATCGCCTCGCTGAACGACTGCTGGCGCCATGAGTAGCGAGGAGCAGGAGCATCTGGACCGGGAGATGATGTCAAAGAGAAACAGCTCCCTTCTGCAGTGGTGGTGGAGCCTTGACTGGCTGCAATGGCATGCGTGCCACTGGGCGCTGCTGCTGCTGTTGCTGCGGCGGCAGGATGGACCACCACATCTGAGCCACGTTTCTACCAGGCCACCGGATGGTGACGCTGCATGTATTGACGCAGGGCCGTGATGCCAACGTTAGCTCCCTGGCCACGCTTCACTTTCTGCCTACAGATTCTACATATTACCATATTCGGCTCCTCCGGTGTCTTAGCAAAGAACTGCCACACCGCCGAGTAGCTGATTTTACCGCCAACACTCCGCACTGAGTAACTACTGCCGCCGCTGCCTCGCTGAGCCCCTGTGCCACTACTTTCTTGGACCTGCGAAGTGGGTTTTTTATCCCGTGGCCGCTTGGCTCCCAATCTCACACTGCTGCTACCCTGCTGACTCACGGCCACACAACCCACTTGATGGCTGCGCCGCTGCCTGGCGCGCAAGCTGACGCCCTCTTCTCCTGACGATGATGAAGCCCTTGCCTCACCCGTCTCCCAAATGCGGTCGGCTACATCATCATCTATTTGTGTTTCATCGTCACTGCTGTCCTCATCACCGGTCTTGGTATGCAGAGGCTGACCCCTCACAACATGACCTCCCATGCCACTCTCCACATCTATACTTTGCCGCCTACTGCAAGAAGCAGGGGATATTGGCCCCATTTCTTCGCTGCCAAGTAGCTGCTGACTGCCCTCCTCAAATTGTTCATCCTCGCTATATAGTGGCGCTGAGCCCAGACCACATAGTAGATCTCTGACTGAGGGAACCGGATGGGATAGAGGTGGGTTGAGGACAGGTGAGGGCTGCTGACCCCCTCCCGGGCCATGCCAACTAAGGGTTATGTCTGACGTTCCCACTGACTCTTGGCTGGGGTTGTCAGATGTCATCTGGGAGGAAGTGGATGACCTAGTCAACCAATCAAGAACCATTGGGTTGCTGAACAACACACCCTGTATTTGACTCAAAATGAACCCACTACGAAGCTTGGGTACCCGTGGATATAAATTGCGCTCCACAAATGGGCAGGAAAATTGACTTGTATGTGCCGTTTAAAAACTCTGTGTATTTTACTGAATATAAAAGCACAAACAGGCTTAATTAACCTTCGGATATGAATTATGCTACAGAATTTCTTCTGTGGCGGTGAAAAACAAAGTTTCTTTTACTGAGTACAACTGCAGAAAAATACTTAGTTAACCCTTGGATGTAAATTGCGCAAAAGAATTGAGCAACCAAAAACTACCAGCTTTGTAGCGTGTTACAATGGCGTGTATTTTACGCTACACAACAAGAGGAAAACTTGTAATTAACCTTCGCTTGTGAATTATGCTACAGGAAAAATATATTTTTTGGCGGTGAAATAAACGTTTTCTTTTAGTCACCACAGCAGCAGAACAATGCTTAATTAACCCCTGGATGTAAATTGCGCAAAAGAATTGAGCAGCCAAAAATGAAGTGGTATTTGTATTGTAAAAACGCTGTTTCTTTAAATGAATACAACAGGAACAGGCTTAGATCACCCTTGGATATTCAATGTGCTGTGAGCAGATAGCATTAAAATGTATATGCAGCTGCACTGGACACACACTGGACTTCAGTTCCAATACCCCACAAAATCAGAAATAGAACGTTAGAGAAGCAGTCTCTGAGACAAGCTGAGACACCCCCCAAAAATCGCTGTATAAAAAATTAGTTCTTTAGTATATCAGCTATCATAAGCAGCCGCGGTAGCACCTTCCCTAATCAGTACAGTGAGAGCGGTATGAGCTCCCAGTGTCGCGCCCGGACTTATATAGTGCGGTGACGTCACAGAATCCCGCCGGTCTCTGATTGGCTTCATCTCTGCACATGTCATGCAGGCTATGCCCTTCTTCCTCCCAGAGTTCTTTGCCCCATGTAACGCCATGTGCTCGCAGCCATTTTATCAATCAAAAGCACACTTCGTTCACTTCTAAGTACCCCAAAGTTCGACTTCGTTCAGAACCGAAGTTTTCCTGAAATTCTAAACGAATTCCACTTCATTAGAATCGATTCACCCATCTCTATATATATCCTTATTTTCTACAGCCGCTTACCAGGGTCCCTCACTACAGGTTACCACCATTACATATATTTTCTCCCATTATGGCTCAATAGGTGAGTTCCCTATAGATTCTTATACCCCTATATACTTATGCCGTCCATCCTGGTTTCTCTCTTTATATGCGACTTTATAATTATCTTTGATGTTCTCTCAGTACATATACTTTTGGACTTCAAATACAAAAATACAAGAAAAACATCTTTACTGTATTATGCACTGATTGATTGTAATTCATGGACTTAATAATATAAAAATCATCTTGAACCACCTTACGTGTGCTGTGGATTTTCTAATTTATACTGCAGTATCTCAATGAAAATAAATTTATAATGCCATTCCAGCATGGGTTTATGAAGGTGTTAAGAAGTTTTACAGCTTTTATGAGGAGGTTAGTTCTAGATTGGATCAGGGTGAGACATTGAATGTCATTAATCTAGATTTTTCTAAAGCATTTGATACGGTACCACCTAAAAGGTTGGTAAGTAAAATAAGAATGCTTGGATTGGGGGAAAATGTGTGCAAATGGGTAAGCAACTGGCTCAGTGATAGAAAACCAAGGGTGGTAATTAACGGTGCATACTCAGACTGGATCCCTGTTACAAGTGGGGTACCACAGGGTTCAGTATTGGGCCCTATCCTCTTTAATATTTTCTTTAATGAACTTACACATGAATTGCACAGTAGAATATCGGGCTTTGCGGATGATACTAAGTCTGTAAAGTAATCAACACAATAGAGGATAATGTGTTATTACAAAGGGATTTGGATAAGTTGGAGACCTGGGCAGAGAAGTGAAAGAGGAAGTTTAACACAGATAAATAAAAGGTTATGCACACGGGGAGGAAAAATCCATTACATGATTACATGTTAAAATGAAAAACGCTGAGTAAAAATGTGACATGGAGAAGGATTTGGGAATACTCGTAGACAGTAAACTTAATTGTAGCCGCCAGTGTCAAGCAGCAGCTGCCAAGGCAAACAGGATCATGGGGTTTACTAAAAGGGGCATAGATGCACATGATGAGAACATTATTCCACAATTATAAAAGTCACTGGTCAGACCACACATGAAATATTGTGCACAGTTTTGTGCACAGAAAAGACGTTGTAGATCTTGAACAGGTACAAAGGCGGGCAACGAAAGTAATAAAAGGACTGTGTAGACTGCAATACCCAGAAAGGTTATTAAGATTAGGGTTATTTAGTTTAGAAAAAAGACGACTTCGGGGGGACATAATAAATATGTATTAAATATAAAAAGTCAAATATAGATATTTTCTTGCAAGATCTATAATAAACCCAGGATTTGTATCTAGAACAAAGGGGCACCCTTCTACGCTTTGAGGAAAGAAAGTTTCTATAATAAACATAGAAAGGGATTCCTTTATGTAAGAGCAAGTAGACGGGGAACTCTCTGCCAGAGGAATTGTCGTGGTGAATTCAGTAACAAGTTCAAAAGGTCTGGTTGCATTTCTGGAGCGAAAAAAATATAAGAAGTTATAGTGACCAGGATCGGGAGAGGGGTCGTTGATCCATGAATTTTTATTCTGTTTTGCCAGATTGGAGTCAGGAAGGAAATTTTTCCCTAATATGAGGACAATTGACTTCTACCTCATGGGGGTTATTGCCTTCCTCTGAATCAACACTATAGGGCAATAGGCTGAACTGGATGGATGCCTGTCTTTTTCAGCCTTGCAATCTATGTGCAAACACAATTCAAAAGCAATATCTGATTTTCATTAGTTGATTTTTAATAAATGGAAATGAATTACTACGTGTGCCAGTTTCAAGTTATTACTGTCACCATTGTGGGTATTTCTTTCTTTAAAGGGGTTTTATTGTTACAAAGATCATGTCTCAGATTATGGGGACAGTAAAAATAAGCACTTTTGTAATTGAGTTGCATTACCTCTGTCACTTGGTTTAGCAGATATGAGCATCTCTGTAAATCTGTTTTCCCTATTTCTGGCTGTTGCTGGTCAGAACGCCCCCTGGCCCGATTCTCGCACCCTAGACACGCCCCCTGCATTTGTGGATTAGCTGGCTGACATTTCATTCAGCCTGTTGGGATACGCCCCTAGATAGGAAACGACCCGGCCACGCCCCCTGCACACTCTGTGTTTACTCCCCTCTGAGCTGTTAAAATCGATAGTGAAACCAAAGTCTGCTGGCTCTATGTACATCTCCCAACTTTAGGGTCAATGTTCTGGGCAATTACTGGCCGTTTAAGGGCTTTTGCCAAGAGGTTTGATTAACCTCCTCACAGATCCAGTCCTTAAAAAATCGCTACTTGGAAAAGAAGGCGTTCTGTTCCTCAGATCGAATTTCAAGCCCCGCCTCCTTATGACATTTATCACCTGTGGTGTATACCATAGGATTTAACACTGTGTCGTATAAGCTGCTTATATAGTACAGTGCTTTAGGTGATTAGCCCTGCAAGACAGAGGTTGGGAGTTCAAGCCCCCTCAATAGTTTTTTTTTTTTTTCTTTAAAATTTGTACACATATGTAAAAGATATGAAAAATAAAATGTGTGAATATCTATAATTTTATTCATATACACACACAAAGCTCCCCTATATAGTGTCCTATCCTTGCAGTTCACAACCCCAAACACTTCCAACATAATGTGATACAATGCATATATTCTGGGGATGAGAATGATATATGGGAGGCCCTGTATGTGGTATATATATCATTATAAGAATTAACATATATATTTTTAGGTTTTCTCTACATATGTGTAGAATTTAGGGGGAAAAAAAATTTTATATACCCTTGTGGGACTTAGAAACTTCCAAATCCCTTCGTTTGTTAAAAAAACAATAGTCTACCACTTTCTCTACCTCTGCTCTACCTCTGCACCCCCAGCCCAAGTTTAGTTACAAGCTGAGCAGGCCTTCTCTGAAAGCTGATTTGCTTCTTCCCCCCCATTGTTTTCACTCAATGTCATTGACAGCAAGCAGAGATCTTTACTTGAAGCTGGGCATTTTGTAGTTGAGTAAAGACCTCTGCCTGTTATCAGTACAATTTGGATGAACACCACTAGAAGTAACAGCTGCTGGCTTTCAGTTGTGTGTAAACTAAGACATATGACAGGTGCTTGCTGGAGTTTGGAGCCTCAGGCTGCAGACATAAGCCCGGCAGGAGGCTACAGAGCTCTTATAGCCAGACAACCTTCTGCATCCCCTGCTTTAAACAAAATGGTGATGTCACAGTTCTTCAGTGAGGGGAGACACGACTCCTGGGAGGAGAGACACGCCTGCGGACAGGAGAGACACGCCCCTGGATTTCAAACTCAATCTGAGAAAATTAGCTGAACAGCACGAGCAGCTCAAACGATAACACCCCTTTAATGCAAGAAGAGCAACAATTTTGTTCACATGTGAAGATTTCTGACCAATTTTTATCCAATCAGATCAATCACTACAGACATGTTTTCCCCTAGAATGTATTCTTTTAATAAGCATTGGCAAAACTATAGGTATGACAGTGGTGGATGTTGCCTTACTACCCTCCTGCTACATTAGGCCATTCATGGTCTGGCCTGGCACCAGGTCCTGGTCAACATCAAAGGAAGAAGGAAGGGCAGAATTGGTTGATTGCACAGGACATTTCTATACATTTTGGCTGAGCTGGAATATATGTGGTCAATAATGTGCAGTGTATCATGTTTATCATATAAATCCCAGAGATGACCAGATGGAGGATCTTGGGGGTTACCAAAGGTGTTTACATTTGTGTGGTTTTACCTATGATAGTAACAAAGGTGTGTGCAGACAGCCTATCACTCGTTTTATATACCCATCAAGCCAGCACGTCACACGTGACTTCCTTCATTAGCTACGTGTCGCCAATGCTGAAAGTAGGAAGTGGTCATAATAATGTGACTTGACTGTGTGTAAGATAATGATGAAATTAGATTATATTAGTTGACATATAGGGTGTAGAGAATTCATTTTGCACATCTAAATATGTATAAACAAAGAACATGCATTTGCCTAATGTGTGATATGTTCCCGCTGCTTAGAAGAGTCACGCTGGATTGCTCATCTAGGTCTCTCTAATGTTTCCTTGCATATTGATTTTTGCATAGACAGGTAAGTAGAGAATTATAAGGCAACACCCTATAATCTGTGTTTAACCACTGGAGGTGATGAGACCACTGATTCACGTCAACACAGAGCTCATTTGCACATGCAGATTTAAGCTAATGAGCATTCAAGTTTAAAGAATGGCCCTCGTACCCCCGTAGCTTGGCAGTAATAACAGCATCTCATGCTCTGTGAAAGAGAAGGATGGATTGAATCTTGGTTTTTTAATTTGCATCAAGCATATTAATTGCAGTGCAGAGCACAGCTATAAAACAGCAATGTGCTGGAACAAACATTTAATGTACTGAGCTATGAATGAATGCTCACATGAATTTTCCACGACAGGCAAAGCAGCATTTCCCTCCCTCTTGTGCACCACTATAGCTACAACTTCTATTGCTGCTGTGTGAGAGATGTAGGCAGAAGCAGACACAAATTAAGAAGACAAAATTAATCCTTCAGAGATGGAGAATCTCCTGCTGTACATTCTGCCCCTCTTCAGCACTGCTCTCACTGAAGCAGCGCTCACACAGCAGCCTAAATACGCCCTCACTGCTCTACAATAGAGTTTAATCCTTAAAAGTTTAGATTAGGCAAGAGGAAAATGCAGACTGCTGTGAAATATTCTGCATGTTAAATACAATCTTCACTTTTTTCTATAACAAACAGAGATTCTAGAAACTAAAAAAATAGTGTGAAGAATTAATGATTGTCATCCGCTGTATCCCTTTGCATTCTGCAATACTGGTATAGGGATATTAGTATGAAAATATTTAAATTGAATGGCCACCTAATAACCACATTAGATTTATCTTTTACCATGTCTTTATAAAACCCAAAGCTCAATTTGTCTGAGCTTCAGATCATCTGGATTCTGCCAGCAGCCATCATTAGATGGAATTTAGGAGCTGACTGTATACAGTGTGATTGTTGAGTTCAATGTGTAGTCAGTCTATAGTAAACACATGAGCTCCCTCTAGTGGTAGCTACAGAAAGCCATAATATTTTCTGATCATCTGTCACACAGATCCAATCTCTATCTATCAAGGAAATAATTATCGTGATCCCTCAAGTTACAATGGCCTCAGGATACAATGTTTTCAACATACAATGGTCTTTCATGGGGCATTGTATCTTGAAACCAGGCTCAACATACTGCTGATCTGAGGCATTTGTGATTGATGAAAGAGCCATCCACCTATCACACACATTTTATTTGTAAACCACCTGTATTAGTGAACTACATGTAGTGACTGGCGGTCTAGTAGCGCCCTTCTACAGTACAGTGCAGTACTACGTGTTGTATTCTGCTCTCTACATGTGCCAGGATGAGCGGTTCCGTTGGGCACCATTCAAGGGTGCCCCAATTTATTTTATTGTGGTACATTTTATAGAAAGTACAAGACTCAAAGAAGCTCCTAGTTTACAATTTTAAAGTGATTTCCAGCAGATCTTTCTGATGTTATATGCAAGGACTTGCTTTACCTGTATTTGTTATCTGTTTTATTTTCCCTTAAACTTCCTTTTACATAATGTGGGGGACATTTTGGGGCTTTGGAACCAATTACTAATTTTCTATAGAGTTATGGTTTCAACATACAATGGTCGACCCGGAACCAATTAATATTCTATATTGAGGTACTGCTTTAACAAACAATAATAAATCTACTTAGACCAAAATAAGAAAATAGTATTCAATGGTGCACATTTACATTACACCCTTAGGCCGTGTTCACACGGCTTATTCACGGCGTATTTGTGAGCCGTATTGAGCTCACAAATCCGCCGTGAATAAGGGGCGGGACGGGGGCGGGGCCGGAGCGCGGCGGGGGCGCCGCTCCACGGCCCCATAGACTTGCATTATCCACGGCGCGTAGTGCGGCGGGATACTGTGCATGTCACTTTCTCCCTGCCCGGCGGATTCGCCGAGCGGGGAGGAGCGACGGAATCCACTGTTCTCTATGAGAGCAGTTGGATTACCGTAATGACAGGGACGGATTGGCGCCGTACTGAAGCGCAAATCCGGCGCGGAGTACGGCGCCAATCTGTCCCCAAATAAGCCGTGTGAACGAGGCCTTAGGCTACGTCTACAGAACAGTGATTTACTGTCGGATTTTTAAGCAGATTCCGTATTTAGAATCCGCAAAAATCAAACTGTAAGTCATCCCCATAGACCTTGATAGAAAATCCAAGCTGTAGTCTTCACAGATTTTTCACTTGAAAACAGTTCAATTGAATAAGACATCTGAAATCCGAAAACTGCGACAAAAAAAGGAACAAAAACCGTTCCAAAATACGAAAACGGAGTGTGAAATACTGGTCGGATTTTAATTATCCAACAAGTATTTTGTCCACAGCTTAATAACGTGTTCAATTTTTGCCTTCTAGTAGCAGTAATTTTCTAGTAGCAGTAATTGTAGTAGCAGAAATTTTGAGGTTGACGTGGAGAAATGAGGGCTTGTTTTGAAAGCTGAGATGTATTTGTTAATGGCACCATCTTGGGGTACAAATACATTATTGAAAACTTGTATACATTTTAGGGAGAACTGAAAGAAAACTTTTGCAATTTTGCGCATTTTGTTTTTTGGCCTTTGTTTTCACGACATTCACCATGTAGTATAAACTATATACTGTAAATCAGTACAATTCTGGTGATTTATATAGTTAGAAAACAACTAACTTAGAAAGTCACTTAGCAGCTACATATATATATAAAAATTACCTTTTATTTTCAATGAATAAAATCTACAAAAACCCTATTAAGACCCTTACAAACAACTAGAAACCCTTATCCTATACCATAAATATGCAGGGTGATCGCCCCAATAAGGTCGCCCCTATCTGGAACCTATCCCTTACGACCCTTTCTAGGTGTTTGTAAGGGTCTTAATAGGGTTTTTGTAGATTTTAATTCATTAAAAATAAAAGGTAATTTTTATATATATCTAGCTGCTAAGTGACTTTCTAAGTTAGTTGTTTTCTATGTAATTGTGCAGAGTTACTGGCTGTGGCATTTTTGGGTTTGGTCTGGCCCAATCATTTTTTTTTCGGACCTTGTGGTTTATGATTTATTGTTATTAATATATTTTTTTTAAGTTTTACTACATTTACACAATAAATTTGCTGTTTAATTTTCATTTTTAATATTTGTAAACATTTCATAATTTTTTTTTTTTTTTTTTTTACAGTAAAGGTATGTTCACACGGCGTAATTGCGACGTGCATTTCATCGTGTATTTGCATTTTAATACGGGCAAAATGCACACCGCAATTACAGTAATTCATAGCTCTCATAGAGAACTATGAATTACATCTTGTCTTCCCTGACATTCAATGCGATTGTATGTAAACACCGGGGGAGAGAAGTAACACGATAATAGAGTTTAGTGGGGCCGATCCCCTTGTCCTTGGAAGTACGTGCTGATAAGTGCGTACTTCCAAAACACATGGCATACGGCGACACATACAGTACGCCGTGTGAACATACCCTAAGGGGCTTGACCATGCAATGGCCCGATCGCTTTCATAACACACTGCAATTGCAATACTTCTGTATTGCTGTATTTTGTTTGTCATGCTGATGGGCATCCATCAGGGGTTCAATGACAGCAGACGTAGATCTTTCATTAGGTCCTGGTTGTCATGACAATCTAATGCATATTGCTGAGTTTGGTAAGGGGGTGACAGAGAGAAACTCCTCTTTTTGTTAACCACCTGAATGTTGACTCTAGTCTTTTAAGGGGTTAAAGTACCTGGATATTGAATCTAAGATTTTAAGGGGTAAGAATGTAAAAAATGGTTTAATCACAGTGCCCCACACATGTAGTGACATTGTCTGGAGCTAGTGCTGCAAATGTATAGCTGATGAAGTTAAAATTTGAAAGCTGCAATAATGTAATCTAAACTGTATATATAAAACTACAACCGAAAAATACTTGGGATATTACATAGTTACATATAAAAAATACTTATGTCCATCAAATTCAGTCAAGGGTGGGGAAAGATGTGGATGAAGGAAGGGGGATAGGAAATTTTAAAGCTTAGTTTCCCCTACTAATGAAGACTTGGAACCCATAAAGAGAGAACCAATCTGCCCTAAATTAATATTTAATTTATACTTCCAAAATTGCCGTCAGACTGAATCTAAAATTTTATATGGCTGTGTAAGTATTAATATTTTTTAGTTTCAGGTAGATATTTAAACATTTCTTGAAACCCTTAACTATTCCTGCTGTGGCCAGCTCCTCAGGTGACTATTCCACAGAGTCACAGTTCTCATGGTGAAAATGAATTTTCTCCTCTGGAGATTGAATCCTTTTTCTCTAGACGAAATAGAGTTTCCCCATACTTTTTGTAGGGACCATTTACATACTTATATAAATCATGTCTCCCCAGAGTTGCCTTTTCTCAAGACTAGTGTTGAGCGATTTTATCGACAAAGTTGAAATGGGAAAAGGTTTTTATGGTGATGAAAATTTCCAGATCATGCGATAATTAAGGTTAAAATCTGTACCATCATCTATTAAGTTTCGCGCCTTTTTCGGCGCTTCCTGAAATTTTGGGGGCCAGCAAATCAGATTACAGAATAGAGCAGGGTAGTTTGGTGTGTGCGACTTCATGACTGGATGTGTATGGTTGCGATTGGCTGGAAAAATCACATGACCTCGTTTTACATAGAACAGCGTTTCCTGTTTTCAGCCTCAGTGTCTCTCGCGTCTCATAGGGATAGGACCTGCGCTCTGCCTGGGGCCCCAAACAGCTCAGCGAAATTAGTCTATTTTTCTGCACAGAGAAACCTCTACTAATTAGCTGTGATCCTTCCAATTTAGTTAGATTAGAAAATTTGAAGATTTTATGTATTTAAAGCTAGAGAATTTTAAAGCAGCATCTAACCGTTTGTAAATTCCACGGCGTGGGAGCGGGAGGGGGCCCGTTTTGGCGAACAACAAGACAAGACTCTATCTATAAAGCACACTGGATAAAGTTCACCAAGACCTTAGTGTAGACATTGTAGTGAATATCTTTATTACTAACAGTTTGCTATTGAAATATTTCCTGGATATTGGGCAGCCTGAACTTATATTGGATACACATCATTTCTAGTAACTGCAGGTCCTCTTGTTAGCTGCAAAACTCCACATTTATTATCAGTATACATTTCAGATAGGTGTTCATTTTCAATTTTACCCATTACACCTGTGACTGTTTGATATATCCACCTTGCATTTAAAATTTTACAATCCAGCAATCTTGAGTCAGCACAGGTTGTTTGTTGCCAAAAATCCCGTTTATCGTACGAAAACATCAAGTTACGTTTTGACTTTTGCGCACACAGCATTGTTCCATTGACGCAGCATCTACGTAAATCTTAAAACAGCAATTCTATATTCACCACAGGTGAATTGGAAAGGTGCAAAAAATATCGTTTATTATACCAAAACATAACAGTTACGTGTTTTTTTGACTTTTGCGCACCCAGCATTGTTCATTGACGCAGCATCTACGTAAATCTTAAAACAGCAATCTCTATATTCACCACAGGGGGAATTGAAAGGGGGCTAAAATACCGTTTATATACCAAAAAACATAACAATGACGTGTTTTTTTACTTTTGCGCACCCCGCATTGTTCATTGACCAGGCATATACGTAAATCTTAAAACAGCAATTTCTATATTCACCCAGGTGAAATTGAAAGGTGCAAAAAATACCGTTTATTATATCAAAACATAACATTACGTGTGTTTTGACTTTTTGCGCCCCCAGCATTGTTCATTGACGAAAGCATCTACGTAAATCTTAAAAACAGCAATTTCTGTATTCACCACAGGTGATTGAAAGGTGCAAAAAATAACGTTTATTATACAAAAACATACCTGATAGGTTTTTTTTGTACTTTTGCCCAGCCCAGATTTTATGATAGACACCTTGCAGTTAAATTTGAATCCGCAATTTTGTTTTTGATTAGAGGGATTTGAGAATAGTTTGGGTGATTTGCCGTTTTTTTTAATAAGAGACTTTCCAAAACTATTCCATACTTCCTCAAATTTTTATATTTCTGAACATGGGCGAAATGCAGGTTGGTAAGCGAGCAAAGAGGGGGTAGCACATTGGAGGTAGAGGTAGAGAGAAGGTGTCCTTCCAGTGCTGGCGACAACACGCATGCCAGCGGATCGTCAGTTGCAGGACCGTCAGGCCTGTCATCGCTGGGGCAGGGCCCTGTGAATCTAAGTAACGAACATCGTCGCCAATCTGCCCCTTCAGTGGTTAATGCAACCTGCATCTAGCAGTCTTACCTCCTCGTCCTCCCGCCCACGGCCACAAAAATGTCGTCATCAGCATCATCAGCATCCGTCCAAAAATGAAGCAGCCCAAATGTAAAACTCGTGTACCCACCACTGTGGATAATCCATTCCCCTGAAGACTCATTGATGAAAAAAATGCGGTTGGGGTCAGAAGGCATGTTAAAAGATCAAGGGGATGATTTAGTCTGCTCTGACGCCCAGTTTACTGATGCCATCGAGGAGGTGAAGGAAGCCGGTCAATCGGCAAAAAATCCCGGGCGGTCGACAACGCCTTGCATGTGCCCCTTGCTTCTTCGGGGATGCAGAAAGTCAGGACAAACCAAGTCACTGTGTTGATGAATGATGATGATGACGACATTGCGGATCCACCTGGTCTTTTCCGCAGAATTTCTTTCCCGAGCGCTTCATCATGGATGAGGAGGAAGATGATGGGTAGTGTCAATACGGGTCCCCCCAAAAAAGGGAGAGGGCAGTCGCAGAAGGGTCCGCTGATATGATTCCGCCAGCCACGTCAGCGCAAACCCCGCTCCTCGCTTATCGCCGTAAAAAAGGTCCAGGACCTCTCAAGCCTGGGCCTCTTTGAGCAAGCCTCTGATTCCCCCAGCGATGTCATATGCCGCCTTTGCCGTAAACGCAAAAGTAGGGGCAAGAACCTTAAGTGGTTAACCACCACCAACATGTCTAGCCCACATGCACGAATGCATGAGTTTAAATGGAGGGAACACTTGGCCAAAAAAGGCCAGACCGACCCCGGGGCCTCCAACCACTGTCACACCCTCTGTCTCCGACTCCTCCTTTCCTCGCCACCACCAAGCATTCCTCACTGCCCATGTCTCTCAGAGTCATGATCAGGGATCAGCCTCCGCTTTCAGCCTCCACCGTCCGGCCCGAGTACCACCAGCACCACCAAGACCCATCCACCCCCTTCTCCTTCCGCCAGTTTAACGACCTTCACGCCGTACAGCGGCCAGTCTTAGCAGCCAACCTTCTGTCTTCCAGGTTTGGGGGGCAGAAGAAAACACTTTAACCCAAACCATCCCAAAGCCAAAACCCTTAATGCCCGGCATTGCCAGGCTTTTGGCCTTGGAAAATGTTTGCCTTTCCGTCTGGTGACACAGATGGGTTCCGCCAAAATCATGGCCCTCGCCTGCCCCCAATACCAGATGCCCGAGCAGGCATTTCTTTGCCAGGAAAAGCGTCCCTGCCCTGGCCAGCCACGTGTCATCTAAAATTTCAAGCGCGTTGTCTGCATCTGTGCCCGGGAAAAGTCCATCTCCCCACCGACACTTTGGACTAGTAAGCAGGGCCCAAAGGGGCCGCTATATCCCTGTGACAGCTCACTGGGTGAGCTGGGTGGAATTGTCTCTGGGGGGTGACGGGTGGCTCTCAGGCTCGGCGCCACGCTCTTCAAAACCGCAGGGATGTGCAGGGCTCTTTCCCCCCAAGTCCTCTGGTGGCATCACGTGCCCAGAGACACAGGCCGTGTTGAAATTAATCATCCTTGGAGACCGTCCACACACAGGTCAGGAGCTGTGGAGGGCTCTAAGCAACGAGACCGAGCGCTGGCTGGGTGACAAGAACCTTGTTCCAGGCAAGGGGTTTTGCGATAACGGGCGAAATCTGCTGGCCGCCCTTAAGATCGGTAGGCTGGAGCACATTCCCCCTTTCCTGGCACATGTCATGAACCTTGTCGTCCAGAAATTTCTAAAGAGCTACCCGGGTAACTCGAGGTCTGAGTTCGCACTTCCGCCGTTCGCACCCTGCTTCGTCCTGCCTGGCTGCGTTGCAGCGTCAGCTCGGCCTCCCTGTCATCCGTCTCATTGTTGACGTGGCACCACGCGGAATTCCACCCCCCACATTTCTCCAGCGATTTTTGGCAAGCAGCGCAATGCCATTACGCAGTACGAAGTGTCACATGGCCTGACAAGCAGCGGTTACGGACCTTTGGGTGTTGAACCACCGAGAGTGGGGCAGGTGAAAGAGCTCTGCACCCTCCTTGCCAGTTTTGAAGAAAACCACCAAAATGGTCATTTCGACAATGCCCTTGTCAGCATGAGCTTGTGGTGATCTAGTTCTGGAACGATCGTTGGACACTCTGAAACAACAGGGCCCGCCAGCGACGGGAGGAGAACGGACACAGATGCGGACACGGAGCCTTTTTTCTTCGTCAAATCCACAGGCCCGACAGTTTCACAATTTTCATCGGAGTTCTTTATTTGGCAGTGGTTCGGGTCCAGAGCTAGTGCAAGGTGGCGCATCAGCTCTCAGGGTGCATCATCTCAGGCAAGTCAGGGCTGTGTTGAAGCTGTGCCGGAGGCAGCGGAGGAGGAGGAGGAGGAGGAGGAGGAGGAGGTATTCCTAGACACCGATGTTACCGACGTCCCTGCCTTGGAAAGAGGTTGGTGTGAATTTGGGGGCGGAGGAAAGGGAAAATTTAGGAAGATCAGTTTTGCTAGGCCCCTCGACCCAAGGCTTGGGAAATCAAGGCTCCATCCTCACATGAGTTTCTTGGATGCTCCATTTCCTCCAACATGATCCGCGGCATTAAGGCCATCAAAATGAAAAACAGTTACTGGGTGGCCACCTCCTGGATCCCCGGTACAAAACAAAAAATCACACTTCCTTCCACCGACCCAAATAGAGAGTAAAATGGCAGGAATGGAGACCTTGATGATTGATCAACTGGAGACATCTTTGCGTCTGCTTCACGTTCCCCAAATGTGACGGTGGAACAACATCAGCAACGTGACAGCAGTAGAGTGCCAAGGAGGCGTAGTGGCAGCAGCAGGCAAGGTGGCAGAAGCCTAATGGGTGACCTCTGGGAATCTTTGTTTACCACCATCACCAACGCATGCAATGCAGGGCACACATCCAACACACCCGAGATCAGCTTAAGATCATAGGTGCACGACTATCTGCGTCTCAACACCGAGTTTTTGCATGTGTTCCGGACCCAATAGACTTCTGGGTAAACCCAAAATGGACGAATGGCCCGAGCTGGCTCATCACGCCATTTGAGGTGTTGTCCTGCCCAGCAGCCAGCGTCATATCTGAGCGGACCTTCAGCACAGCTGAGGGAGCATTACAGAAAAAACTTTTCCCGGCTTTCCCACAGATAATGTGGATCGTTTGGACTTTTCATCAAAGATGAATCAGGCATGGAATCTCTGATGATGTTGTTGGCCCCAATGCCAGGTTTACCGATTAGTTTGCCGGTCCTACTTCCACATTCCTTTTTCACACAAATGGTCCTCTTGAAAACTTTTTTTTAAAATGATCATTTCTTACTGCAATTTTTATTCTCTTTTCCCAACCAATTCATTTTGCTGGTTTTGCTGTGGAGGAGACTGTAAAAGACAGCAAGGTTTTCATGACACACCTAGTATTTCCATTTTACTCACTTTATCTTAAGAAGTTTTCACATTGTCAATAGTTTTGAGGTCATGTTGCTGTGAGATACAGCAATAATCTTGTCCTTTGGAACAGAAATGTGGCTTCTAAGTGGCATTTCTCCTCACAATTTTTAACAGTGGCTGAGAAGATCATTTTTTATAATTTTTTGGGTCATGCGGGTTTGAAATGGGAGCAATACTACAGGTCCTATTATAAAAAATGTTGTTTTTTAACAGACATTTGTTCTTCACAATTGACCAAAGTGTCCCCAAGGTCATGCCCTTTTAATTTGGGGGGCATATTGCTTTGAAATGCAGCAATACTACAGTCCTATTCGAAAAAAGTTGTTTCTAATAGAGATTTTTTCTTCACAATTGTCAAAATGCTCATGGTCATGCTTTGAATTTTGGGGGCATTTTGCTGTGACATGCAGCTATACTAGAGTTCCCATTCTAAAAAAATGTTGTTTCTAAAAAGACATTTTTTCTTCACAATTGTCCCAAAGTGGCTCAAGGGTCATGCTTTTGAATTTTTGGGGGCATTTTTGGGTGTGACATGCAGCTATACTACCCGGTCCATTTAAAAAATGTTGTTTCTAACAGACATTTGTTCTTCACAATTGTCCAAAGTGGCTCAAGGTCAGCTTTGAAATTTTTGGGGGCATTTTGCTGTGACATGCAGCTATACTACAGTCCTATTCTAAAAAATGTTGTTTCTAACAGACATTTTGTTCTTCCCCAACAATTGTCAAGAGTGGTCAAGGGGGATGGTGCTGCAGAACAGGAATTTGGTAGGACTGTTAATGGACACATAGTGCAAAATGCCTTGTTTTTGCAAGATCTTTAACATAGCTATCATCCCTGTATTGAGACAACCCATTTAATACAATGAAAAAAAGAGAAACAAAGACATGGTGGGATTCCATCCTATTTTAAAAATGTGTTTTCTAGAATTAAAGTACTAAAAACTTGCATGTACAAAATAGCTGGTAAAAAAATTCCTCTGAATTGTACAAGGGAGGTACAGGAAAACTTGACCAGATTTAGGTTTTCAGAGGACATGGAGTATGGAGCACGGACAGAGAACAAAGTACAGAGACCATTTCCTCCAGCACGTTGAGTAAAATGAGAAAAAAAATGCCAAAATAAAGGGCACCTGGTGTAACAGGGGCGTTAAACCACCAGATTTCCAAGTGAAGCCAATTGGTCCACACTCATACGGAGGGACCCAAACGCTACCCAGGTATTGACTGTGTACTGATAAGGCTGGATTCTCACACTTCCGCTTCCGCACTCCCGCTTCAGCACATCAGTTTTCGTTGCTGCGTCATCAGGGCATTTTAACCTGCGTGTTAATAGATCACGGACGCCAGCCTGGGCTCTCACCGCACCCACTGTAACTCCGGCCCTGGGTCATGCTGTGGCCCAGGACAGGTAAAAGTCAATGTCCCCCGTAAACTAAAATGTGGTTGAAAGACTCCTTTTTCTGGGACTTTTTAAATGTGTGGGTCCCTGCAAGGTTTGGGGCTCATGCATGGGCCCAGGACAGGGAAAATTCAATGTCCAGATTTCAAGTAAATGAGATGGTTCAAAAACATACTGCCTTCTGGCACTTTTCAATTTGTGGGTGATGCAGGTTTAAGGGTCAGGCTTTGGTACAAGACAGGGATAGTGAATGGTCTGTGAATTTTTTTCTGTGACTTTTATAACCTAAGTGTGTTGCCTAAGTTTTAGCACGTATCCAATTGACTGTTTGTGGATGTTAATTTCAGTTTCTCCAGCCTTGTTTGGGTGTAATAATGAAGGGTGTTTGTTGCTCTCCCATAGACTTTAACGGTCATCGCTCATAATCGACGCTCACTATCGAAAAACCTTATCGATAGCGGCCGACTATCGACTATCGATCGATCTCGATAGCCAACGCAATCGCTCAACACTACTCAAAACTAAAGAAGTTCAATTCTTTTAACCTCTCCTCATAGCGAAGATGCTCCATTCCCTTTATTAGTTTCAACAAAACCCTGCTGGCCTTAGAGACTGCTGATTGACATTGCTGTTTTGTAATCTATGATCCACAAGAACGCCCAGATCCTTCTTAACCTGGATTCTCCCAGTTTTCACCCCCTAGGACATATGATGCCTGCAGATTATTCGTACCCAGATACAGAACTTTACATTTATCCACATTAAACCTTATTTGCCAAGTGGATGCCCAAACATTCAATGTATCCACGTCTGCTTGCAATTTTTAAACATCTTTCATTTATTGCACTACATTACATAGCTTGGTGTTATCTGCAAAAAGAGAAACATTGCTATTAATCCCCTTCCATAAATCATTAATAAACTGAATAAAAGAGGATCCAGTACTGAGCCTTGGGGTCACCACTAGTGTTGAGCGAACATTAAAAAGTCCTAGTTCGATTAGAACCTCAAACATTTGTGAGTTCGGTTCGAAGTTCTATTCAATTCAAACCCTATTAAAGTCTATTGGAGAAAGTCTATAGGAGAAGATGTTCTGGTTAATTTTTAAACAGGTGAGGAAAAGCTGTAATTACTGTAATAAACTGGATACCTGCAACTTAGTGAAAAAAATTTGGCTCTAAGAATCACAGAAAAAAATTTGAGAGGCTTAAATACTTCATTCCTTTCAATGGCTAACTGAAAAGATGAGGTCAGCTTGCAAGCAGGGGCATAGCTATTGGAGATGCAGCGGTAGCAGCTGCTATGGGGCCCAAAAGCCCCTTTGACACATAGGAGATTTGGAGACGGTGTGTTATACAATTACTGAACCCCCAAAACTGAAAAAAGCAGAACTTTTGGGCACTGAGTAGGATTTAGGAAATCCAAGCACTCTGTACAATTTATATCCATGTTTATGAGAGTTAGGCATTATGTGAGTCTGCAAATGTCGCCAAATAACAGCCTCTGGGTGTGGGAAAGATGCAGCCAGTAATACCAAACTCCCTAACTATTAATGTCTATGGAGAGGAAAATCTAACTAAGAGCAGTCTGTACACTAGTGAATGAAAATGGAGTTCACAAGGCAATACAGTGAAATATATATAACATGGTCATGTGATTTTAGCAGCCAATGAGAGCCCTACACCTCAGCAATTATGTTTTTGACACTTCTGTATGCTCTGCACTGATTGGATGGCCGCCAAAAGTGCAGAAAGGTGAAACAATGGCCGCCAAAAGTGCAGAAAGATGCTGGAAACGAAACCGAAGATGGTGTGTTGAACTAGAACTTTACTCGAACGAACAGTAAAATGTTCAGTTCGAGCTCTAAAAATTTGAGAAGTTCTACTAGAACTTAACTTTTCTAGAACAGTTCAATCAACACTAGTTACCACTTATAACTGGGGACCATTTAAAATAGGAATCATTTACCACCACTCCCTGAGTACAAACCAGTTTTTAATCCAGTTACACACTGTTATTTTTAACCCAGTAGAGTTTAATTTACCTTATAGACGCTTATGACGGACAGTATCAAACTTTTGCCAAGTCTAAAACACTATATCCACAGCTGCCCACTATCCAGCCACATAATCCTGTATATAGTCCCTTATGTGTCCCTCAAATAGTTTTTCCACAATGGATGTTAAACTGTCACCAGAGAATCTCTAAATATCATGTACAGGGGCACAAAAATAACTGAGCTCTATATGAACTTTCTAGGTGTAAGCCACCTGGACCTGGAATCTTGTTCACATTTATTTTATTTAACTTGGCTTGGACCATTTCTATACTTAGCCAATGTATTATATTAGTGTATGTATTAACAGTACTGGCACTGCCTACACTCACACTGACACCACCCCCATTAGCACTGACCCTGCCACCATCAGCTACTTTCTCCTCTTTTGTATATACAGAGCTGAAGAACCTATTTTGTAGCTCTGCCTTCTCCTGACCCCCAGTGACCAGTGCCCCATTACTAGTATTTGGAGGGCCTACATGCTCTGACTTTGGATTTATGGCATTTATATGTTTAAATAATTTCTAGTTAGTGACCATTGCCAGACAGCTGCTACCAAGGTGAATAAAATCATCGGTTGCATCAAAATAGGAATGAAGCTCGAGACAGGAACATAATTTTACCTTTATACAAATCACTAATGAGGCCAAGCATAGAATACTGTATACAGTTTTGGGCCACAGTGTATAAGAAGGACATAGCTCAGCTGGAGCTAAGGCAGAGGATGTGACCAAGTTGGTTAAGGGAATGGGTGGATCGTAATATGAGACAGGCTACATTTACTCAAAAATGCTTTACGTCAACAAATCCAAAATATAGAGCTGTCGAAAAATTATAAAATGCTTATCCAAGTTTTTATGGTTGTGGAATGACAAATAGTTCCATAGATTGGGAATCTACTACAGAAACTGCAAACCAGGATGAATTTACACAAACAAAATAAGGAAGAGTTTGGAGACCCCCGTGGGTCACTACATGGACACCGTTTAACAGATTTAAAAGTTTTAATACTGAATACTAATAATAATTTAAAAAAAAAGAATGTTCACAGTCATTTATTTGTAAACTTTCCCCATTAACGGGATTCTGTGCTCAAAGGTTAGCAAATATTTTTCTGAATAGGCAAGAAAGGTATCACTCCAATAATTACTGGTGTCTTTTTCACATACATAGATAGGAAACAAAATGTATAGGCTCACGCTGCAGCAAAACATTGATGATGACCTGTACATGAATTTTAACAATGAAGCAAAAGTCTATACATACAGTATATTGGAAGATTTATAAACACTTACCATTTTTTCACCACTCTCATAGTATTGGACTCCTTCTCCAACACTAGCAGACAAGTACACACAGCTTTTGCAATTAGGAGTTGTGATGCCACATGGCGCTGCCAGCAATGATTGGCCAGTATCACCGGCAGTGTAAGAACATCAGAAAATCATTAAGGTAATTGTACTGAAAAGTTTAGTATTATATGTCCACAACAATCGATTTGTAAATGAGGTTTGAAGGATATGAAATGTATTTTTTTGTAATAAAAATAAAAAAAATGAAAAACTTTGTAATGTTCTTACCTTACTCAATCCATTAAAAGCTCTTAGAACTAGCCTTGTATGTCCAATGACACCCATTATGTAACATCCATAATAAAGACACATCTGGCAACTTCAGTGAACAGACCGGATTTTATTTCTTTTATCAATGTAAAAGTGATAAAAAGGGAAAAGGTTTTTTTTTAAATAAAAAGTGAGCAAATTTTTTGAATGAACATCATAAAACAAAACAGAAAGCAGAAGGCAAAAAGAAAAGAAAATAATTAACTTGGGTAATATGGGTGGGGGCAGCAGAGTTGATTATACTTGTGTTATATGGGTGGGGGCAGATGTAAAGTGTGTTATTTAGTGTTGTGTTATATGGCTGGGGGGAGCAGGTTGTATTATACGTGTGTTATATGGGTGGGGGGAGCAGAGTGTATTATACGTGTGTTATATGGGTGGGGGGGAGCAAAGTGTATTATACGGGTGTTATATTGGTGGGGGAGCAGAGTTTATTATATATATGTTATATGGGTGGCGGGAGCAGAGTGTATTATGTGTATGTTATATGGGTGGAGGAGCACCTTGTATTATATGTGTTATATCGGTGGGGGGAGCATTGCCCAGATCCTTGACATCAGAGCTGTCCCTGGGGGAGGAGCAGTTTGACTTTCAGTTTGACACACCCCAGGGGGAAGTGATCACAGAGAATGCAGGCAGCTAATCACAGCACAGGGGGCATGTCCTGCATAGGGGGCATGTTCCATCCAGGGGGTTGAACTAAATATCAGGCAGCCAATCACAGCAAAGGAGGCTTGATCCAACCCCATGCTCCAGTTTTAAGTGTAGAACACACAGATTAACTCATAGCTGCTATACCAAATGATTTAGGTAATGCAAACCAATTGCAAAAGTGCTTATTTTTACTGTCCCCATCATTACAGATATGATGTTTGTAGCAAGAAAACTCCTTTAAGGAATGGCAATGATACAGGTATTGTGACAAGGCAAGCTTAAAAGGACATTCTAGATATAAAGATCTGTAAGAATGCAAAATTAAAGGATTATTTTCATTCTATAATTGTATCTATTATTAGTAAGATATGCTGGAACACCACATTTAGCAGGGGCAGGGCCATAGCTGGCAGGGCATGTGCCCTTTGCAGAATTAGGATGGAGGGCAAGGTGTGTACTGGCTCAGCCAACAGCTACAAGTACAAACAGTGTACAGCAGCAGGGACTGCCTCCTCTCCAGAGCCCCAGTCATCAACTAACTACACTCTCCGCAGAGCAATCAGGAGATTGTTCCTCCACACCTTGATTGCATATTTACGCTAACCCACATGACCATGTCACAGTATGTACCACAGCCCTTTTGCTACGGACATGCCCAACATGTCCAACTATTCAATGTTTCAGTACTTTTTGCACAACTTGCTGATCTCTGACAAGGAGCTTAATGGCAAAATTCACAACAGGTGTTTGATCCCTCAATTGCCCAATAAATTTAGAGGATCAATTTGAATTGGGATTTAAACAGTCCTTCTCATCATGCGGTTCACAATTTGACATTATAAGACCAACAACACCTTGCAAATGATTAACAGTACCTCACCATTGCAAGCAGGATGCTCTCAGACGGTAGTAGCCACAGAGCTTAGAGTGTCACAGAGTGTCATTAGTAGTTTGCAACAGAGATACAGATAGACTAATAGAGTCACAGAAAGGCAAAGAAGCGGATGTCCTTTGGCTACATCAAACACTGTAGCCAATGCCCTGTGGGATTGGATGATGAATGCCACACAACTCCAGACACATTTAAGGGAGGCGAGAGGTAACCAAGTGTCACGTCAGACCATTCATAACCATTTACATCAGCGTGGTTGAGTCTCACCTCCCTTAACCCCTTAAGGGCCAGGCGTTTTTTTTTTGGGGACACGTTCGTTTTTCCCTCCTCGCCTTCTGAAAGCCATAACTTTTTTATTTTTCCACCTACATAGACACATGAGGGCTTTTATTTTGCGGGACAAGATGTAGTTTCTAATGGCGTTATTCACTATACTCTAGAATATACTGGGAAACCGCAAAAAAATTCCAAGTGGAACAAATTGTGAAAAAAATGTATTTTCGCCATGTTTGCGGGGGTTTTGCTTTTACGGCGTTCAATCTTCGGTAAATAGAATGTGTTATCTGTATTCTACAGGTTGTTACGCATCCGGCAATACCAAACATGTAGGGTTTCCGTTATGCTTTGGTACCGTAAAAAAATTCCAAACATTTTCTATTTTTGAAATTTGCGCCACGGCACCATTTTGTGCGACCAATCACTTTTTTGTACTAACACCTACGGATGTCAGTGAGGGGGCATTTTTTGTAATTTTTATCGCTAGCAGTTTGGAATGCATGCGACTTTTTTGATCATTTTTATTCCATTTTTTGAGTGATGTAAAATGACCAAAAAAACGTAATTTTGGCGTTTGGAATTTTTTTTCTTCTACGGTGTTCAGCATACGGGATAAATGATGTTATATTTTTATAGATTGGACTTTTTGGACGCGACGATACCAAATAATGTGTAACGTTTTTATTATTTTAATGATTTTATTTGTAAAATGGGGAAAGGGGGGTGATTTGAACTTCTAAAACTTTTTTTTTTTACTTTAACATTGAGGCCACCTATGGTACTTTACCACTAGTTGGCGGGATTGTTAATACAACCTACTGCTTTGAATATGCAATGCATTAGTGTGTACAAAGATGGCGGTTTCCCCACTTCCTGTCTGCGGACAAAAGTGGGGCAAACAGGCCAGAGTAAGTGACGGGAGCCTTCACAGGGCCCCCCACCACCATGCCCGGTCACCGGATCAGCGCAGCATAGCTGCGCTGATGCCGATGACCGTAACGATCGGTGCGCGGCACCGATCGGCGTTAATTCAGATGCCGCTGCCATCTTTGCCGCGGTGTCTAATGGGTTAAACAGCGCCAGCGGGCACCCGCCGGCGCTGTTGCTGCCGGGTGTTAGTGGCGATTTGCCGTTAACACCCGGCGGCTGTGCGGGGGGAGTCACGGAGCGATCCTCCTGCAAAGCCCCTTAGCGGCCCTGGGACGTACTCATACGCCCAAGGTCGTTAAGGGGTTAAACGTGCCTGGAGTTGTGTGACATTCATCATCCGGTCCCAAAGGGCATTGTTTACAATGAAGCGGTCAGTGTCAGATGGAGCAAAAGGGAAGCCACTTCTTTACCTTTCTGTGACTCTTCCAATCTCTCTGCATCTGTGTTGCAACCTGCTGATGACACTCAATGACACTCTAAGCTCAGTGGCCACTTCCTTCTGAGAGCATCTTGCTTGAAGCCTCTCAGTGGCGAGGTACTGTTGATCAATTGTAAGGTGTGTTCTTGGTCTGATGATGTCACAATGTGAACAGCACAACGAGGAGGACTCTTTAAATCCTAATTCAAATTGATCACCTAAATTTATTGAGCGATTCAGGGATCAAACACCTGCTGTGAATTTTGCTGTTAAGCTCCTTATTAGAGACCAGCAAGTTGTGCAAAAGGTACTGAAACATTGAACAGTCGGACACGTGCATCTAAAGTTAAGAGATGGTCTCAGTTTATTTAAAAAACTTTTCAACAAATTTTATGTTCAGACTAAAATTTCAAAAATAACTACTTTTTTTTAAGTAGTTTAAGTCCCTATGGAAGCAATGACCAGCACCCTTTCATAAGTCAAACTACAACCAGATCATTGTTTAGACAGGAGAATATGATGGGTTTGTACTTGATTGAACGCTTAATATGTGCACATCAAGGTTTGGCAACTATTCAAAGATATATCCTTATATACTTCATAACAAACATATTTGACCTAATTTACACACATAACTATCACAGCAAAAGGGAGAAATCCATGCATTGCATTGCACACAGTTAGATGTCCATTATATTAGATAGGAGAAATGTAGGGGTCTGCACACATTACAGACATTGGGAAACAGATCACAGATGAAGCAAGATAAAGATCTGTCAATAACACAAGTCAGGAGTTAGATAATAGATAACTAGCTCCTGCCTGGGTTGTTTACTCCTCTTCCTGAACACTCACTTTTAACTTTTCCCTAGTTACAGTACAAGCTAGTTTGAAGGCTAATACGCTTCTTTGTTTTGTTATTGTACTGTGACCGTTTGCTTGTCCAAGTAGACCCGGGTCGGTAAGCGTGCACGCCAGCTTATTTGGGACTAGTACCAGGCCTGTAGTTAGATTAGTTAGGACTTCAGTCTGTTTTAGGCCACAAGCAATCATCTCCAGTAACAGTTCCAGTGTGGGACATTGAAGTAACTCGTACATCGGTGCAGTCAGCTCTGCATTACGCTTGTCCGATACATCTTTATTGTTATCTGTGTTCTTGGAATAGTTGGTATAATTGATGTTTGCGAGCTGTTGTGCTGTACCGCGAGTGCTTCCTCAAAATGAACCCCCACACAATTGTAACTATTTACCTATTAATACCCATCAGGGTATTAATCAGGGTTTTAATAGCTAATTAGCGGCTGACCTTTCCGAGTCCGCTGGTAGGAAAAGTTATTGTATGTCCAATGAAGATTTTTTTGGTGGCACGCTGTGTTGCACAGGGGCCATCACCCACACTTGTGTGTATGTAATTTGGGGGTTTCGAAATACACTCATTTGCATATTTCAGTAAAGTAGAAGTTTGGTTGAACTGGTGTTGGAGTCACTTTCCTTGTTCATAACTTCGCTGTATCCTGGGATCTCAACCAGGTACACAGCTTTCAAGTTGGCACTGGAAATAGGTGGTATTTGGGCTGTCAGCTAACAAGAGGAGATTCCAGCACCAGTATAGCCCCAGGAAGACCCGGAGGCTGACATCAGTGTGTGCTTAGTAAAACTGGAGTGGTGCATCACAATTCATTACTGTGACTCAAATAAAAAGCTGGGTTTTGGCACCAAGGGGTTGAGTACAGATAGTGTATATGTGGTATCAAGTACACATGAAACTGGCCTGTGTAAACTTTTAGGCCTACGGCAATTAATTGGCCAATTAAAGGCACCCCAAAAAACTGAAAAACAAAATGGAGCATCGCTGAGCTGGAGGCTGAAGAGGACTTGTCCATTGTGAGAGTGTTGATGGTGTGAAGGTCTGGGAAAAGTGTGATTTAAGACCTGTGAAGACACTGCATAGTGGGTGGCCTAGCATGCTCTTGGGGATCCAATTAAGCTAAAAAAAACATCATAGGGAGCACACAATGAGCTAAAGTAAAATTTGTGTTACTTTTTTGGAGCAATATGTGGTGTAAATGTTGCTGGAAGAGAGAATAGCTGACAAAACTCTACGCAGAGAGGATTTTTTAGCCAAGCCAGTATCTCTCATCTACAGACAACGCTGTTTCGGGATTTTTGTCCCTCTTCAGTGCAGAGTAGAGCTACCCGATGCCTCCCACACAGCCAGCCAGTATCTTCTCTACTCTGCACTGAAGAGGGACAAAAATCCCGAAACAGCGTTGTCTGTAGATGAGAGATACTGGCTTGGCTAAAAAATCCTTTTTTGCTTTCTCAAGACTCGGTGGGTCAAAAGCAAATTGAGGATTTGTTACAACCAACAGAGGGCGCTGTGGGCTTCTCAGCCCCTTTCCCATAATGCCTTGTGATATGCAGATGCTAAGTAGAGGGCAAAAAGGCAAAACAAAAACTCTACAAGCCGTTCGTTCGGTGCTCTCCTTAAGGAGAGATCTTCCCTTCCTGAGCTACCCGATGCCTCCCACACAGCCAGCCAGTATCTTCTCTACTCTGCACTGAAGAGGGACAAAAATCCCGAAACAGCGTTGTCTGTAGATGAGAGATACTGGCTTGGCTAAAAAATCCTTTTTGCTTTCTCAAGACTCGGTGGGTCAAAAGCAAATTGAGGATTTGTTACAACCAACAGAGAGCACAGTGGGCTTCTTAGCCCCTTTCCCATAATGCCTTGTGATATGCAGATGCTAAGTAGAGGGCAAAAAGGCAAAACAAAAAACTCTACAAGCCGTTCGTTCGGTGCTCTCCTTAAGGAGAGATCTTCCCTTCCTGAGCTACCCGATGCCTCCCACACAGCCAGCCAGTATCTTCTCTACTTTGCACTGAAGAGGGACAAAAATCCCGAAACAGCGTTGTCTGTAGATGAGAGATACTGGCTTGGATAAAAAATCCTTTTTGCTTTCTCAGGACTCGGTGGGTCAAAAGCAAATTGAGGATTTGTTACAACCAACAGAGAGTGCTGTGGGCTTCTCAGCCCCTTTCCCATAATGCCTTGTGATATAAGGTTATATAGTCAACTAAGACAAAACTAAAATTTTGGACAAATATCAAAGCACTGAGTAGTCTAAACCAAACATTCTTCAGCAAACACTATCAGAAAAGTGAAACATGGGGCTGGCAGGCAGCATAATATTGAGGGGTACATAATATTGAATGGGTGATGCAAAATACAGGGAGACACTGCAGGACCATCAACTTCAGTTAGCTAGAATACTGAAGCTTCGAAAGAAATTGCATCTTTTCAAAAGACAACGGTAAGAGACACAACCAAAGTGGCGCAGAAATGGTTCAACAAAGAGAAGATTATGATTCTATAGTAGCCAAGTCAAAATTCGGATTTAACTCAAATTGAAATGATTAGCTTTTGACCCAGACTATCAATCTAGAAAGGTTATTCTACAAACCTACAACAGCTTGGAGCAAATTTATTAGGAAGATGGAAAAGTGAAAGTGTAGCTGTAATTGCAGGTAACATTTTTGAATAAGTGGTCATCATGTGTAACATGAGGAGCAGCACGGTTTGTGTCATATACATCATATTATCATTCTATCATTTTCAGTGATCCCTGACCTAGTGGGTAGAGACTAGTGGTCTTCCACAGACTAAATACACAAAAGGAGAGATCCTGCTTTCTTATATCTCCTTAGGACACCCTCAGAAGCAGCAGCATGAATGGCGATATAAAGCAGTACTGAGGAATATAGGCTGTAAATTAATACATTTTAAAAATTTTAATTTTATTTATCTCTCTGCCTCTGATTTTTTTTTAGGCCCATCCCTTTAATCTCCTCCCCTCTCCATAAACTTGTATGGGCAGCATGTAACCTGATCCCTAAGTCACCTCATCTTAAACACAAGATGAATTTCAGTAGGTTTTGCAAAATGAATTACACATTTTAGAGGGAGAAATGAGCTTGATAAGCTAAGAAAGCAGCTTTTTTCTCATACTCTAAATTACAAAAAAATCTTTTATGACTTGTACAGTTGTTCAAAATTTAGTAGCTATTTGAATTACACCTGTGGTAGAAATTAACTAAGGTGCACACAAATTAAGCATTACATTTCCTTAACAATAATATCCATCTTGTATTTCTTGTTTCTTAAAAAAGGCCTTTGGTTTAAAGAAAATAAATTCTGCTAAGGGATAATAGGATAAATCACAAGGTTGTCTAGATTCAGTTCTGTAAAGTATATTTATCTATTTTGCCAGTTTAAGTCTGTAATGTAATTAACATATGATGTTGCTGTAAGTTCCAGCAGGTACTAAGAACAACTTCATATAGCTTAAGTTTAGCAACAAAGCAGATTAATGTTCATGTAATGGGCTTTATATGAGATATATCAAATATACTTTTTACCAAATAAGTAAATTTTGTTAACTATGAATCCGATTGGCCACTAAAGTTTTTGCTGTGTGATTTGCAAACGATTAGCTTATTTACATTTCTAATATATCATTGGTTTTCAAATGTATGTGTATCTGGGGTTATTGTGGTGCATGTAAAAAAAGGACTCTAAGGCTTAAAAAAAAAAAAAAAGAAAAAAAAGAGTCCACCAAAGCTTTGCAGCGACACACCCTAACAATGGATTAATAGGCGTGTACTACAGACACACTTTTTGTGTCCATAATGGCCCTGTGTCAGTGACAGTGGGTCTACTGAACAAAACTCATAGCATTAAAACTGCAGCTGTGATACACTTGTGAAAGTGGCCATACATCATGTAGAAACTAGTGTTGAGTGAACAGTAAAAAGTTCTACCTCGATTAGAACCTCAAACTTTTGTGAGTTCGGTTTGAAGTTCTATTTGAACCCCATTAAAGTCTATGGGAGAAGATGTTTTGGTTATTTTTTTATACCTATACAGGTGAGGAGAAGTTATAATTACCATCCATAACAGGGAACTGGATACGTGGAACAACTTATTGAAGAAAATTTTGCTCTAAGAGTGACAGAAAAAAATTAAGAGGCTAAAATACTTCATTCCTTTCAATGGCTAACTGAAAAGATGAGGACAGCTTGCAAGCAGGAGAGTAGCTATAGGAGGTGCAGCGGTAGCAGCATCCTGCATCTTGAGGGGGGGTCCAAAAGCCCTTTCGACACATAGGAGATTTGGAGACGGTGTGTTATACAATTACTGAACACCCAAAACTGCAAAAATTTAACTTTTGGGCACCGAGTTTGATTTAGCAAATCCAAGCACTCTGTATAATATATATCCATGTATATGAGAGTTAGGTGTCACGTGAGCCTGTAAATGTTGCCAAATAACAGCTTCTGGTTGTGGGAAAGATGCAGCCAGCAATACCAAACTCCCTAACTATTGATGCCTATGGAGAGGAAAATGCTTTCTAACTAAGAGCAGTCTGTACAGTTACAGAGAGTGGGGCTGGAAAATGGCATTCAAAAGCAATACAAATGAAAAATATTTAACATGGTCATGTGATTTTGCAGCCCAATGAGAGCCCTATACCTCAATGATGAGTTTTTGACACTTCTGTGCTCTGCACTGATGATGGTCCGCAAAAGTGCAGAAAGACGCTGGAAACAAAACTGAAAATGGTGTGTTGAACTAGAACTTTACTCAAACGAACAGTAAAATGTTTGGTTCAGTTTGAGTTAAAAAAAATACGAGAAGTTTCTCGAACAGTACGATCAACACTAGTAGAAACAGATATGAAACAAAATATTGTCCAATTAGGTACTAGTCCTGAAGGGGCAAGCAGCGTACTACTGAATCCCCTTCACTCTCTGGAGAATAATGGGATATCTAAGTCTTATTTCCAGTAATGATTCCTCCTAAAATAATCAAGTTATAGCAAGGCTTTCCTAAAGGTTCCTTTCCTTGTATCTGAACTTGGACAGGGCAGAGTAGCCTGTTGGTAAGCTGTAAATGGTATGTGGTATTTGAGCTCCTTTCCTTGCTAAACCCCTTTCTATATAATACAAAATTGGACCTTCCATTTTGTTCACTCATAGTCCCCATTGCACAACATATGACATGAATGTGTCTGCCAGCTAGGAGAAATCTCAGGCTAAGTTCTCACAATTATATCATACTTGCCAACTCTCCCGAATAGTGTTTTTAGCGATTACGTTTTGGCTTTTCGAACATCGGCGATAGTCCGGGCCACCATCGATAAGGGTTTTTTGATATTGAGCAGTCGATTATGAGCGATGACCCCTTAAAGTCTATGGGAGAGCAACAACACCATCATTCTTACACCCAAACAGGGCTGGAGAAGCTGGAATTAACAGCCACAACAGTCAAATGGATACCTGCAAACATCTTTAGGCAAAACACTTGGGCTATAAAAGCCACATAAAAAAAGCCCACACACCATTCACATCCCTGTCTTGTACCACAGCATGCCCTTAAACCGGGCATCACCCACAAATTTAAAAAGTGCCAGAAGGCAGTATTATTGAACCCATCACTTTACTTGCACTGTCCATTGAATATCCCTGTCCTGGAACGCAGCAGGGACCCTAAAAACCTGCATGACCCCCCAGATTAAAAGTCCCCGGAAGAAAGTAGTCTTCAACAACATTTTATTGAACGGACATTGACATACCGGGTCCCCCCAGATGACATAAACCTTCTGACCCAAATTAAAAGTGCGGAAAAGGATCTTTAAAACCACCATTTTTAGTTGAACTGGACATTGAAAACTGTCCTGGACCCAGTATGACCTTAAACCTGTCTGACCCCCATTAAAAAGTGCCGGAAAAAGGAGTCTTTCACCCCATTTTAGTTAACTGGATTTTGAAAACCCCTGTCCGGGCCCAGCTGTCCTTTAACTGTCTGCCCCCCCAATTAAAAAGTGCCGGAAAAAGGGTCTTTAAACCACCAATTTTAGTTGAACTGGACATTGACTATACCTGTCCTGTACCCCAGAATGACCATTTAAACCTGTCTGACCCACAGATTAAAAAGTTCCGGAAATAGGAGTTTTTTCAACCACCATTTAGTTTCACTGGACATATACTGTCCCTGTCCTGGGTAGCGCTTTGCCCCCCCAATGGTGGGCCCAAAATGACTTCATTTGGAAATTGGTGGTTAACGCCCCTGTTCCCCCGGGGTCCCCTTTTTCTTGGCATTCTTTTTTTTTTTTTACTAAAGTGCGGGGGAAATTGTCTTGTACTTTTTTCTCGGGTCCATGCTCCATACTCCATGCCCTCTAATAACCTACATTGGTAAGTTTTCCTGTCCCCCCCTTGTACAATTTTTTCAAGGAATTTTTTTACCAGCTATTTTGTCATGAAAGTTTTTTAGTATTTTTAATTCTAGAAAACACATTTTTTAAAAATGGGTTTTGGTTTTTGCGCTGACCGGGCTGGGGAATCATTCAGGGGACTTCTGCGTTTAAATATAAATGAAAAGTAGATCATAAAGGGGCCCCACAAAGGGATGGGCAAAAGTGAAAAAAAACAGTATCAAAATGTATTCGGAAATAAAAGGTATTTTTTTGGCACCTACAATTCCCCTGTGGTGACTAAAAATTGGCAGTATTCCATTTAAGGGAAAGGTGCCTCATGAACAAACTGTAGTGGCCAAAGTCAAAAAACAGTATCTAAATTTTTTTCGGATATTACAAGGTTTTTTTGGCCCCTATCAACCTTGTGATTGCTGGTTTCTAATTTAAATACAAGTGGATATATAAAAAAGGGGGAATGAGCAAATTGAAAATAAACCCTTTTTTTGAAATTTTTATACTGCGTTACTAGAAAAGGGGTGATCCTATAGTTCAGGTCCCCAATACCCGGAAAATTTCAATAGAAAATGTTAAAAAAAAGCATTGAAATGTTACACTAAGTTTTGGGAACTTTATCCAGTATTCTTTATAGAGTTGTCTGTGTTGCCCGCGGGGGCCCCCCCCTTCCGCTCCCCCCCCCCCCGTGCTTTCAGCAGAGATGCCCTTAAAAAAATTTCTACCTAACTTAAAAAATCTTCCAATCCTATTAAAACTAAATTGTAAGGATCACAGCAAATTTGTAGGGTTTCTTTGGAAGAAATAGAATAATTTCGCTGAGCTGTTTGGAACAAGAGAGGTACGTTTTGCCGGGAACATGAGAGACACGGGGGCTGAACGGGAAACGCGTTTTTTGTAAACGAGTTCAGTGATTTTTCCAGCCAATGCAACATACATCCCCCTCATGACGTCGCACACACTGTCACCCTGTTATTCTGTAATCGATTTGCTGGCCCCCAAAATTTTTCGGGAAACGCCGAAAAAGGTCGACTTAAAAGATGATGCACAGTTTTTTAAATTTAAAATTTTGCATGTCTAAAAATCGATCACCTAAAAACTGTGCCGATTTTTAACTTTGTCGAATTTTAAAAACGCTCAACACTACTCCCGAATCGTCCGGTAGACTCCTGGAAAAAGGGTCTTTCAGGGCTGCCGGAGGAGTTGGAAAGTCTCCTGGGCAGCATTGGGATGGTGTGAGCTCAGAAGCTGTGCTACATATCAGACAAAATCGGGTGTAATGTTGGTGCTTTTTAATTAAAAGTTAGGGAAAAGCATTAGGTAGCTTTATGACTTCTTTTGGTGCAGAGGGTCTGTGTTGCAGCAAGGCAATATATGTCAACACTAGTGTCTTATTAGTCACTTGGGCCCTGTGAGCCTAAAATGCCTGTGCATGCCCTCATCATTTCCAATCTAGACCACTGTAACATCTTTCTCTGTGGCCTCCCATCTAGATCTCTTGCGCTCCTTTAAGCTATCTTCAGATCTGCTGTCTAGATGATCCACCCCTCTCTTTGCTTCTCTTCCGCCTCTCACCTATACTAATCCCTTCAATGGCTACCTATTGCTCACTGAATTAAGATCTAGTTATCATGACCTACAAGGTTCTCCATAACCTGTCCCCCCCATACATTTCTGCCTTAATCTCCAGATACCCCCCTCACACATCTTCCCTCCTCACGGGACCTTCTTTGCTACCCTATGAAGGGTAATCTCTCCTCTACTGTATCCTTTTGTCATTTAGTGCTAATATTGTTTTTCTCCTGGGCTTATATTATGTATCTGAACCCCTTTGGTTGTACAGCGCCCTGGGGCTCAAAAATAAATAACAATAATATAAAGAGTAAGGGCCTTTGAAGAAATAGAACCTCTATGCTCCGATAAATCATGCCCCTATGGACTGTAAAATAATAACAGTGTAATATTCAATCATTCACTTTAAAGCCACTTTGTGATATGAAATATTAAAGTTAGTATCATAATCCAACTCTCTGAGAGAAGCATCAGTCAATCCAATACACATTAGATTGTATTACTACTGCACAGAATACTGATCATGGAAGAATAATTCTCTTCTTACATAAGGAAGACAGGAAGGAATTGCTACATAGCAGGGGTTTGAGGAGCCTCACACCATAGTGATTGCAGAAAAAAATGTGTCAAAACGTAAGCAATATTAAAAGCTCAGCATCATCCGAAGGACTGATTGTACTGCTCTCTCTTCTTTGATATGTTCTGTTCACCTATGGTTTACATTGCTGTAATCAATAGATGCTTCACTTTGTTCATCTTTTCAAGAGCATTGCATGCTGGGTGCATCAGCTAATCCATAACTGGCACTAAGCAGAAAGAAAAATGAATATAGAAGATGACTAGTATTCAACGTTAATGATTTGTTTATGTTCTCAAAGATGGCACAACTAACATAGAGTGCTGCACAATAGAGAAAATACATGCAATTGGTATCTGTGGTATAGTATATGGATTCAGTTACATATGCAGGTTTAGTGCCGCCTGTCTAATCTGCATGTCATGGAATGTAAAACATAATTTCCTATCCGGAGAAATGATGATTATAAATAGTAAATTACACAGTTGGGGTGATTGATGCAGGGAATTAATTTGATTGCCATGTAGGAGGTCATGATGATTTTAGTTTTAGGGGAGATGAACCAGATTCTTCCTTTTACTAATAATATGCAAAACTTACAGTCTTGATGCTGTAGCTTGAATTGATAGAAATAATACAGTGCCATGGCACATGCCATCACATGCTTATAGTTTCTAAATAAAAGACAAACGTTGTTCACCCTCGACAGAGTGAGTAAGTAATGGATGATGGCTACAGTTCTGAACCTGTCCAATACTGCTGGACATTGCTATTCTGGCTTTAAAGGAGTTTTACCACAAAGGCATTTCATGTCCTGCTGTCCTCTCTTTAGCTTTTAGTGTCTTCAAAAGAGAGCGTGTATAATTTGTTTGATCTACATATCATGTGAGCCTAGCAGACTTCCCATTACCATGCCTTCCCCCAAAGTGTGCTCACTCTTGAGTCTATAGTCAAACAAAGGGGCTGTTTATAAAAAAGTCAGTTACCAAAAAACTTACACACTGGGGTTTTGCAGGACGTAGGCTCCCCCTTGATTGCAGTTTTCACCGGGGTTCACCCCCTTTTGTATTCGCTTTCCTTCCTTTTTGCTTTGTAAATTTAAAGTCCCAGTCGCGGGGACCCCCCAATAGAAAGGAAATCAAGATAATCCAGCCATAGGAATAGTGAAGCTTTCTCTTCTTTTTATAATTTACAAAACGGGGAGGGGGGTAAAACATGCGCAAAAAAAAACCAACGGGTTTCGGGCCCCCAAAAATTTTGCCCTTTTTTCACGGTATGGAAAACATAGAAAAAAGTCCAGGTTAAATATGTTTTTTTTGTCTGTTTATCATTTCCCAACAAAACTTTTAAATTAAACCCCTTTGTATAAAAAATTTTTAAAAAAATGTTTTTAAAACTTTTCTTTTAAAAATTTGTTTGTTTTCAAAAATTAAATGTAAGCTTTTACATCTGTATTTATAATCCTTTAAAACAGCAAAACTTGTGAAGTTACCTAAAAAAAATGGGCTATGAAAATTTTAAAAAATTTCCAAGGTGGTTAGAAATTCTGCCTTTCGCTTAGGGAGCCCTAGTTTCAAACCCTGCAGGCCCCCCAAAACATTTGGGGATTTTTATTTATTTTTTTTCATAAGGCATATACCTGATTGGTGTTACAATTGGGAGCAGGGTTAGGGGTCTTAATTTGTGACTATGGGTCCCTGTTTGCGGGAAGGGGAGTCGACAAGCCAGAGGTCATAACATGGGGGGCGTTTCAGTTTTGAGGAGCAGGCAGGAAGGTATCGGAAAGCCAGAGGTCACGGGTAACTTTGCGGGGGGGGTTTCGTCTTTGAGGAGTGGGCCCAGAAAATCAACGCCCGGAAAGGGAAAAGCAAGGGTCAAACCCCAAAATTGAGTGGGACAGCTAAACAGGAGAAAAGATTATCAGCGGGGCAAAATAACCACAGGGAGGAAGTTTCAAGGCGGGTTTAAAAATAGGAAGTTAAGGGGTGGGGCAACATGAGGTAACAGGGGAAAAGGCTGGAAAAAACGGGAACTAAAAAAGGTTCAGAACGGGAGTGTCCATAGGACCAGGATAGGCTAAAATGAGCGGGGGCCTACTGTCTGGGATGCAAGGGCCGGGAGGAATTGAATCCTGAATTAGTCCCCCCCTTTTTAAAGGAGGGCCTTGGATTTTAAAGGGGGGCCCTTTTCTGGAGGGTTTCCAACAAAAAGGCACTTGTAACCCTTTAGGGGAATGAACATTTTTTTTTGGGGGTTCCCATGAATTACTTTGGTCCATACCCTTCCATTGCAAAAGTATTCCCAATTGTCCTCTAAATTTTTTCTGAGTCAAAAAATTTTCTCAACAATGTGTTCTTTTGCCCTTGGATCAAAAAGGTGCAGGAGGGGGGCTGTTTTTTCCCGGAAAGGTTTTTCTTTGGGAAGGGCTTGAGAAATTGACACTTGGAACCCAGATGGATTTTCAGTTTTTTTGGGAAATTTTTAAAGGGAAAAAGGTCATTGGTTAATTTGTCCCAAAAATTGGGAAAAGGGCCCTATAAATTTCTGACCCCAATTTTAAAGAGGGAAACTTGTTTTCCTTAGTTTTTAAGTAGATAGAAAAACCTTATCACCAATTTTAAAAAGTTGGGGGAAGCTTTGTGATGTTTTTTCTGCTGATTTCTTATATTGTTCTGGGGCTTTTGTAGGATCTATTTTTGTTTTTCCTGAGTTTTTAAATTTTATTTTAATCTGTGGGTAAAAGCAGGAATAGGCGTACTTAGGGGAGATTTGGAATAAAGATGGGTGTACCCCAAAATTTAAAGCAAAAAAAAAGGGGCTTTGTGATGTAAAATTATGTTTTGGGGGTTGTTGTAAGCAAACTCTTATTTGGGGTAAATGACCCAAACAGTCATCGGGGAGGTAGGAAATAAAACAACGGAGGTATTTTTCCCGAGTTTGTTTAGTCCTCTCAGTCGGCCCAATTGGCCCGGGGAGGGAAAAAGCAGTAGAGAGATTTACCGTGACTCCTTTAAAGGGAGTACAGAAGTTTTTCCCCAAAAAGGTTTTAAAAATTTTACACCTCTTTCCCGAAAAAAATCCTTGTCAGGAAAATTTCCCCCCAAACCTAAAAAATTTTTACTTGACACAATTCTGCAAATTTTTTCAGCAGTAGGGATTCCCTTTGGGTTTGGGTTGAATTGGGCCCTTCTTGTTTGGCGGGCCCCCAACCAAAAAGGTTGGTTTGTCATTTCCTCAGATGGGGGCAGATCCACAATGAAAAACCCTTTGAAAAATTGGGCCCCCCGGGGGCTGCATGGAACTGGAAGGGGGTTGAAGGGAAAAACCCAGAGGAGAGGATCGTGGTACCCTTTTTTGGGGCAATGTTTAAAAGGAAAAAGGAAACATACTTTTTAACATTTTTATTTTACAATTTTAAACCCCAAAATGAACGAAGCGTAGTTCATAAGTTTTTGAGATCCAAAATGACCTACAAATTTAGAATCCCTGGACTAGTTTGAGGACTTCAAATCGAGCAGTTCAGGTAAATATAAACCGTGTTCCCGCCTCCAAAACCCCTTTTTTGAAAATGAGATCACTTTAGAAGGATGATTAAGGGAAAAAAGCAAATTTTTGGGTTTTTTCTTGAGCCTTGTTGAAAGTTCTTTGGGTCAAGTATTTTTACAAAATTTTTTTGGGGGACAAAATAGTGGAATCCGTTTTTTGCCTCTCCTGTGGTTTTAGCCCGAATCCCGGACAAAACATGCCTTGCCAAATTTTTGAAAACCCGGTCGGGGTAAGAAAAAAATAAAAATTAAAAACGGGGGGAAAAATAAGGGCCCCTCGTTTTTTTTTGCCCGAAAATCCTTAGCCTGTATGGAAGAACTCTTAAAAATTTTTGTGGTCCGTAAGTCTTTAGTTATGGGAAGGGTTGGTCCCTTTAAAAAAATGTCTCCATTTTAGAGAAAGGGAACTTTAAAGGTTAAAAGTTTTTATTCAAAATGTCATTGTTTTTTCTGAAAGGGGGACCAAAGGTATGAGAAAAAAAATGCACATTTGGGTGAAGTTGAATTTTGTTCTTTTCCAAACGTTGGAAAAGGACCGCTCCCACAGCGGAGGGTTTAGGGGTCTACTTTCAACCCAAAGAAAGGTAATCAGGATTTTTGGGTGGACAAAATATTTTTGGGGGGCCGGAAGTAAAACACTCTTTAATTTTTTTTTTTTTTTTTTTGTAACTTTTGGTTTGGAAGGGCCCCTGAGAAGCCTTTTTTTTTCTTTGTGAGCAAAGTGATTGGCAAAAATGATTTGGGGATATTTTTATGAATTCCTTGGGGAAAAAATTTTAAAACCTTTTTAAAAAAATTTAACATCCTTCAAATTTCTCAGAGTCGGCCCTTCCACCAAG